>JAVJAQ010000903.1:647356-698586 GCA_032362365.1 Zygogramma bicolorata | reverse complement strand
TGTCGCGAACTTTATGTGTGACACTGTATATATATATATATATGCCAGGCCAGCAGATATTGGTTTTTTTCAGAAAATCCACTCACAGCATGTTTAATTCCTGATTTAACGATATACCATAATATGTAGTTGTGAAGATAGTTGGTCGAGAAAATTGTATTTGTTAGTGGCTAGTATTGAATGGACCTTCACATATCTAACATACCTCGTATCATATGTCTGTCACATTTGACAACCTCCTACGACACGTATTTTTTTTACGAAATTTTTCTGCAAATAACTGATAATCTACTAGCCTAAAAGCTTTGGGACACCCGGTATTATCACTATACTATGCTACACCAGTGGATTTGAAACTTGAAATGATACAAGTGGGTTATGAAATCTATAAGTGAATAACCTTTTCTATAAGTCTACTGAATTACGTAACTCATTTCATATATCATTCAGAATTTTTCACACAGGAACTATTAGCAGCAAAATTTCACTCAAATCGATCATGGAAAAAGAAAACTATATGCTTTCTATGTCACTGAATATTATGTATCTCACCTTATTTCCATAGATTCTTTTTCATCATCGCTCATGGTATCATTAAGAGCAGATAATGCTGATGAGGAAGATGGTGATCTTGAAATGAAAAAAATCTTATTCACTCTCTGTAGAAGGTACTCAATTTGATAACAAAAAATTTCAAAAAATCATTTTTAATTAGTATGAATTCATACAGTGCAAATAGGGCATTATCGATAAGGATGATTACTGAATTTTTCGACTGATTTAGAAAATATTACCGCTAATTGTTACTTCAGTAGGCATGAATGCTTAGTTTTCCTCACTTGTGAATTGATAACTGTTAATTGATAATTTTCATTCAATAATCATTACCTTATTGATGTTGCATGAATCCATACTATGAAAAATGGTGAAAATCAAAGCGTAGAAGGGCAAACATGCTCAAAAACCAACTATTGGATTGAATGGCAAAACACTAACAATCTAACTATTCTAATTCTTTGGAATATTACCTTTCAACTGTTTGTACGCAAGGATTGGCATCAGGTCTCAAACATATTCTTCCTTGCGGCTTCCTAATGTTATGAGTGGTGGAGAAATGAGCAGGACATACCTATATAGGAATATTGAATATTTCTTCAAGCTCAAAGGATCCAATTTGAGAACATCACACCATATTTTCAACTTCTTTTCGTCGGTGGGAACCTGTGTTTGAATTACTCATTATTATAATTTCACTCAAATATTCGATTTGAGGAATAGGTACGTTTGTTTTCTATGTGCGACGCCTCTGTAATTCTGTCAACTCACTTGTAGAATGTTTGTTGACTATCCTTTGCGTTGCAAACTCAGCAGTATTTTGACATTCTGTCCACTGAAACACTGCACTACTATGAAGAATATGTCCTAAAATGTTACTTATAGTTGCTTATGAAAAATAAAATCCAAGAAAACTGTTCCAAAACGTTGAAAACACACAATGAATTCCTAAACAGCACTCCACACAAAACACGTCACAGCAAGAAGCAAAGCGGTGTTGCCAGGAGTGAGATAATTCATGGTGACCGCTTAAAATTTTCCAGGGTGTCCGCTATTTTATGGTTGAAAAACGCATTTATATCTTCGGTCTAAGGAATATTTTCCAGTTTTCTGAGAATGAGTATATATTTCCAGAATTCTCAGATTGATGACTATGACTATAGGATGTAAAATATTGCATATTGATTCATAATATTCATACCCACCAAATTCACAACTTTTTTTAAAATAAATTTGACAACAAGGGCGGCAGGAGTTGATGTTTGCAAACAACATAAAGGTAGAATATAAACACAGTTGTCTTTTTATCAGCGAATATGATGTTTATAGAGCATTGGGCCCATCTAGGGTTATTTGATCTGAGATTCAGTATATCTTTGTTTCGCTCAAGTTGTTACACCACCTTTTATGAAAGGGAAAACAAAACTTACAGCCGAAGGAGACCAGAAAAATAGCATCTGTTAGAATTCATGTTGAGCGAGTAAGAGGTTTACTGAAACAAAAATATCATTTTTGGAGATACCTTACCACTTGTCACAGTTCGTAAAAAGGGTGATGAGGTGACTATTATAAGTTGATTGTAATTTGTTGTGCTTTCATCGATATATCACCACCAACTGTACCTATGTATTGAAAGGTAAACTATTTTTTTTTCTGAAAATATCTACATAAATGAGGATTTTGATGTAGTACCTTCGACTTCAAAGTGTTTCTATCAGAAAAATGTTCCTACGCAGTTTAACTTGAAGTTGGTAATGCCAGATCACTTTTTTGTGACATATATACCGTAACATGTTTATTTCAATCAATCCATTTTCTTTTATATTTTTATATGTATGTGTTAGTTTTGAAATGTGTGTCACGTAATTTTTTATTTGAAATGACTTGTTATTATTTTGTATTGAAAAAAAAAACATATAATAAATACCATGTTTATCATTTATGAAATTATGGACAATGCAGATATTTTATCCATAGGAATTCATTGAGTAATAAATGATAACATATACAAACAGTTTTATTTATTATTCATTCATCTTCATAAATTATGGTTATTTCTTCCATTGTTTCACCATCTTCAACGGCCTGCAGTAACTGCCAATCATCTTCAGTTTGTGAGGAAGAAAGAACTTCAACTGTTGATTTTTTCGTAAAATATTTACCCAACAATTCAGGCATTTTTACTCTAAAAAAAAGGTTTTGGCTTTCTGACTTTCTGATTGCCAAAATTGCTCATTAAAAGCAAATCTCCCAATAAAAATACTATTTGGGCTCCAAACAACAAAATCACAGAATGTTAGGCCACACAAAGCCATTTGCATCTGTACCTGATAGTAGTACTGATGATCATTCTTCAATGACACACCTCCAGATTTTTTTCTTCAAGTAGGTATTTTTTATTTCCACCAGTTCCTCAATTCCCATGTCTTTAGCACAATATGGACATTTAACTTCAACACATCCGATTCCATGACAATCACAGTTACTCAAACCATCCGGTGATGCACCAAAGTATGGGTATTTGGGATTCATAATCAACCCGCTTACTTCAATGTCAAAATTGGAATGTTTATCACACATAATTCTTTCATAATGCCTCAATGCATCTTTTATATGGTCACAACCATATGTAGTCTGCTTGGATGTGAAGTTGAATTTGGTTGGATAGCAAACAGTTCTTATCAAGGACACTGATGGCTTTTCTAGCTTTTTCCCTACAGGATCGCTTGAAATTGGATGCTGTCATCCTACCGCTACGATAAAAACTATTCCTGCGATTTATTCTGAGGTTTGGTAGCTTCTGCAATCTTCTTACATTCTTCATAAGACATTTGAAGTAACAGAGACTCTCCTGCAAAAAAATCAAGACAATAAATTCATGGCAAGTTTATTGAAATGAAGATTTTATACCTTTTTCTATTAATTCCTCCAATTTCTCCAACTCATGTTCTGCTTTGTACAGGAATGAACTCAAAAGGAGTTTTCCTCGTATTGCTGGGACTTCTTCAATTTCCCTGTTGAATGGGCTCACAAGGAAGAGCACATCCTTTCCTAGTAGTGTCCTTCAATGTTTGAAAAAATTTACGATCTCTTCTTGGTTGGAGCTACAATCTTCTCCTTCCAGCTGTACAGGCATTGTTGAATCTTCCTGTTGGAATTTGTTTATATTCGGCTTCATTTAATCTATGTCGAATACTTTGCTAGGGGCAGAAGGTTTAGAACTTGGGGAGCTGTCCAATATGCTTTTTCATCTGTCACTGACTTTGATTCCATAGAGGATGATTGACGAACTGCATTATCAATAGAGAACAGTAAAGCTGAAACGTGTGTGCAAGTTTCTCCCAAACCAGCAACACAATCACAGTGAGCACTTCCTACAGCGCCACTACCTCGACATATAATCCAAGGATTGAGAGGTTTTTCGTACCTACGTGGTAGTAAATAATTGCATTAACTTTACCTTTCCCACAACGACCATGTGTTCTCCAATAAGTTTTGCATGGAGCTCTCTCACCCAACCACTTGAGGCAGTTTTGTAAGACTCTGAGCCCTTATATGATTTCAATTGTTCAATACCGAATGCACTTCTTGTGAATACCAAATAATTCACGATATCCGGATATAATACTGCAATCACTCATGCAATATGGATCTTCAGAACCTATACATTCTATTTTATTCAAATATCTTCCAGCATGGATTTTGTCCAAGTTCTTATAACGTTCAGTCATCATGATTCTTTCAAAAACTCACAAAAACAGCACTTCAAGACACAAGGATAGACTTCAAACTATCATAAAAGTTAACACAACCACAATAGAAATAAATGGCCATTTCTTTTGTTTACCCTCCAAGGCGAGAGGACACGCCCACTTGGTCACGTGCCGCAGATGCCTAAGGCCGATCGCATACTTACAAGACATGTGCTTGCGACATGTCGCTTCAACACTGTTGAGCACCAATGTAGGAAACAAAACTCCGTAGTTCGCACATCAGTCTACATTATGTCGTCGGATGAGGATGTGGCAATATTATCGGTTCTAATATTGCGAAGGCGAAAGAAGAAAAGTACTCGAAAATTATGGGTTCATCCATGTAGTAAAGCTAAACTTCATCGCAATTTATTTATAAGTTGTACTGGTGAAGAAATGATGGAAGATGCAGTTGAATTTCAATCATTTCAAAGAATGTCACGAGAGACATTTTCAGTACTTCTGGACAGAATTGGCCCTTCTATCAAGAGATCAGATACAAATTTTTCGGGAATCCATTACACCAAAGGAAAAACTAATTATTACAATGAGGTGAGTAACTTATTCAAAGTTCATTTTTATTGTGTATTTATTATATATTACAAATTGAAAAATGCATAATCGACAGTAGTATTGAGAGATGTCATAGGTGTGCTTATTTGGCTTGAAGAGTGCGTAGTTTGTGCTTGAGAACTGTTTGACAATACCGATAGTGGGCGAAACGAAATGTTGCTTGAATTACAATTCTGCTGGGAATGTGTTAAAAGTGGGGTAAAATTATTTGGTGGTGGTGGTTTGTAAAGGATTTCCCCAATAACTTGCATTGTTCTATATTCAAAATCGTGTTTTGAGCGTTCGTCATTAGCTGTAAATCGGCCAGAAGACTTTTGAGAAATAGCAAGTCAGCATCATCCGTTTTTTCCAATTGACCTCGGCTTTTCGATGTGAAATGATCAATGGCACATTTCTCTAACGAGTCCACTTCTTTGCGCTTTTTTGTAGAACTCTCATTGCGAATTGATGCGCTTTCAGGGAATAATAAAGGTTCATTTGTAGAGGATTCTTCGAATGCATCCTTATTTCGATCATTTTCGTCGTGTACTTCGGGAGGCTCAATTTTCGTAGATCCTTCTTGAGTCGAAATATATGTTTCGTCATTTATATCTTTGGGAGATGGAATGCTACTCTTTTGTTGCCTGGATTTGGTGAACGGAAGGAGGAAGTCCAAATGGTCTGCTAAATAATATTTTTTCTTCGCTTGTGCTAATGATCCAGATGGTAGTTTTTGCCTTAGATGATGGGCATAAGCGAATCTGAAATTTTTTCATTTCCCCTTACATGCAGATTTTGAAAATGAAATTATGTTTCAGATACTTGGCAACCGGAATGAGTTTCAGTAGAGGGCTTAAGACGGAAGTGGACTTCCCCCCACCACTTTGACCTTGAATAACCTTGATGACGAGTCACCTTGAATGACCTTTGGTGTGTGTACTACCGGTGGCTGCCTCTTGGGGGGTTTAGTCTTCCTCTGCGGTTGCGGCTTCTTCGGCGGTTGCGGCTTCTTCGGTGGGTGCGGTGTCTTTCCGGCAGGTTGTTGAAGCTCCTTCTTCTCTGGCGGTGCCCGCTTCTGCCGCTTGCTCTCCGCTGGTGGACTGTCAGCCGCCTTTCCCTTCAGTCCACCACATTTTTCACTCTTACTCTGAGGTTGTTCATCAAAATCATCCTCAGAGTCGAAGTCGGAGAGCGGAAATAATTTCGAAAGATCCTTTCCCCTCGGAGTCGGATTCGCTCTTAGAATCGACATGTTCCAAACTTTTGGACCCCGCTATTTCTTCCGCCATATACAGCACACCATCCAACACTGGGGACATCTCCGACGACCTCGTATTCGAGTTGAATTCCCCGAAAAATGCCCCAGCTGGACCCCTCGACGTGGAAGGAACAGCCGCCTCAGTCCGCTCCTGTGCTGCAAGAAGCGGCATGTCCCTCGCCGATGCCGCAACTACCACAGGTTGGTCCCGTGGTGCGACGCCTTCTTGAAGGATCACATTCGAGTGAACCTTCACCTCTTTCACCACGGGAAAAGTTGTTGAAGTCAGCAATTTCTCCAAAATAGACATGTTACTGAAAATAGAAAATAATCAATGAAATAAATGAATTTTACAATTCAAGAATATAGTGGAAAATACCAGACGAATCATAAGTTTGAATATGATGAATCAAAAATGAAAAATTACCAAATCAAATTCAAGTGCGAGCATGAAAAATTATGTAACATATGTCTGAACATGAGAATCGAAATGACAAAATGATAAATATTCATGTCAACGAATTAAATATGAGGATGCCGAAGTTGGCAAATTCTTCAAAGTAGGCATGTTACTGAAAATAGAAAATATTCAACGAAATGTATAATGAGGTGAAAAATACCATACGAATCATAAGTTTCAATATTATGAATCAAAAAGGAAAAATTACCAAATCAAATTCAAGTGAGAGCATGAAAAATTATATAACCATGTCAAACAAATGTCTGAACATGAGAATCGAAAGGACAAAATGATAAATATTCATGTCAACAAATTATATATAAGGATGTCGAAGTTAGCAGATTTTTCAAAATAGGCATGTTACTGAAAATAGAAAATATTCAACGAAATATATAATTTCAACAATACAAGAATAAAGTGGAAAATACCACGCGAATCATGAGTTTGAATATGATGAATAAAAAAAAAAGATATTACCAAATCAAATTTAAGTGCGAGCATGAACATTATTGATGCCAGATATATGATAGAAATTCAGAAAACAAAAAAGAGAATTACTCATTCCAACATGAGTTTGAAAATGAGCAAACAATATAAAATATAACCATGTCTAACATAAGTCTGAATATGAAAATCGAAAGAGCAAAATGATAAATATTCATACCAAATTCGAATTTCGAAAGCAGAAAATCAAACAAAGAACAATAAAAGCAGGTACAAACAGACAACCAAACAAAGAACAATAAATTCAAAGCAGGTACTTACATAGGGTATAAATCCGTAATCTGGCACTGGCACAAACAAACACAATAATTCACAGGTATCGACACCGGAGTGAAAGGTTCCGACTCAACTGATGACTGAAGTGGAATGATTTGAGTTCTGCTCCTCTGAGAATATGAAATGGTTCACTGAGTATACATTGGCAGCGCGTAGATGGCACTACCTTGCGGGAATTAGTTGAACTGAGCATCTTTGCTCTTCGATGGTTAGGGGGGGCGGCACCGAGACCCCCTCCGGGGGTCCCAGAAAAGCCGCCCCCCCCTTCCCCCAGTTGGGTGGGCTTTGCCCACCTGTTTTGTGGGCTTCGCCAACCCTGGTGGGCTTCGCCCGCTTATGAGGTTGAAATGGTTCACTGAGTATACATTGGCAACGCGTAGATGGCGCTACCTTGTGGGAATAAGTTGAACTAAGCATCGTTGTTCTTCGATGGTTGGGGGGAAGCACAGGGAAAGAACCACCCAGAGGATATGAATAAAATAAGTCGTTCTTTCCAAATTCTTTATTGACAGAAGCACAGTATTTCAATAGTCACAGCATAAAGATATCACAATCACTGTTTGATTTCATTTATTTGATTACTCTTCCAATAGTTCGATGAGAAGATCCAATTCATTATCGGTGATATATTTTTCAGTTTTTAGTGTTTCCAGAAGAATTCTGAAGTTTTCATCGGGCTCAGTTTGGTAAAATTCAATATCAGTATGACCCCACGGCAATGTTTTTGTAGTGTTGGGAATAATGAATCGCTTATCATCCCTATGGGACAAAGCGACTTTATTACACATCAATGTATGTATATCATGTGAATTACTCCCGAATACATTCATCTTTCTAAGGATCACACCACTTGATTCTACGATATTCATGTTGGAAATGGACTGAATAAAGCGTTTTCGGAGTTGAAAATGTGTTTTCAATATCGAAATCGGAAAACTTTGACAATAGTTTTTACAATTCAATCAATTATGATATAAACAGTAACTATTCTTTTTTGTTTCATAATTTGACAACGACTTCTTGGTTGATACAGGATGATTCTTCATTTCTAACATCCTCCCACCTTTTGCAATGAAATATTGCAAAACCAATGGAATGAATCATTGCTGCAAGCGTTCAGGAGGTTTGACTCTTCGCCCACTTCTAGTTGTCTTTTCATCATTGGTCGTTTTCTTTTCTAGGCTCCTAGTCTCCTTCGTATGAAACTCTTGCTCTGCTGGTACGTTTTCTTCCGTCGGAACTTTGATTTCAGGAATCTGCCCTTTCGCCAATTCTAATGGGTACAGCCTCTGTAGTGGACGAATCAGTTCTCCAGTATTTACTTTTACTCGTGCAACTCTTTCGATATTATCCCTTCCAGGAAAAATCTCTAGAACTCTTGCCAGCGGCCAAGTTACTCTCTTCTTATTCTCAAGTTCTAAGAGTACGACATCACCAACTTGAACTACCGACTGTCTTCTCGCACTGAAATTAACGAGATTAGCCAGATACTCGTTCCTAAATCGTAGTCTACAACTTTCGCGTAACTTCTGAATATACCTTTGTCTTTTCAAAAAATGATTTCTATCAATGAAGTCTAAATCAAGAACACCATTACCTGGTAGTGGTTGAATGAAATGTGAAGGCGTGAGTGCAATAAAATCATCATCGTCACTCATATAAGTTAATGGTCTTGAGTTGATGACAGATTCACAATCACAAATGAGAGTCATAAGCTCTTCATAATTAACAATTGTTTCACCCAAATTGCGTCTAATTATTTCTTTCACCATTCTGACAATACGCTCCCACCATCCACCCCACCAGGCAGCAGATGGTGGGTTGAAAACCCATTTAATACGTCTCAATTCGGTAAATTGTGTGACTTGAGCCCAATCAATATTTTCCAAATAATTGTTACACCCAATGAACTGATTACCATTGTCTGAATACAAAAGCATAGTTAAGTTTTTAAACGTAATAATCCATTATCGTCTCGGAATAATTGCAAATTACTGTTCGAATATTTATCTAACTGAAAATTATTCTCTTTCTGAATCAGTTTGAGTAATACAATTTCAGCATTTTCGATTTCCAAATACGTTAATTCACCCTTTATTTCTGTTTGATTCAATGAATTATGTTTAAATCTGAAAATCCACCCGACTAGTCTACATATTTTCTCATATTTTGAAAAGTAAAGTAAATTATCACTGAATTTCTCTTTGGTAACTGATGTTACAGTGATTTGATTTGTTCGTTTCTCTTCGTCAACTATTTCATTGTATTTAATACTAGACATAGGCCACGAGTCTATATGTTCCTTCAGCCATTCAGGACCCTCCCACCATTTACTTTCAGCAAGTTGCTTACCATCACATCCTCTAGAGGGTAAATCTGCTGGGTTACAACTCCCAGGTACGTGATACCATTCATCTGGATGACTGAAAGAACATATTTCCCTGATTCTGTTACCAACAAAAGTGTTCCAGTCTCCCTTGGTTTTTATCCAACTCAGAACCACCATCGAATCTGACCAAAAATATGTTTTCAAATCTTCGAAAAACTTAACCTTTCTGATGGCCTGACACAATCGAACTCCTATGACTGCAGCCATTAACTCTAACCTAGGGAGTGTTATCTTTTTCATGGGTGCAATCCTGGATTTCGCCTGTAGAAGTTGGACTTGAACAATATTTTGGTACTCTACCCTGATAAAAATACACGACGCGTACGCTATTTGACTTGAGTCACAGAATACGTGTAATGTATTTTCAGTGTTTTTCAAAGAAACATTACTCAGCGATCTAGGTAGTGTACATAGACTGAGCCATGAGATTTGTTTTAGCCAAGTTTGAAATTGTTTCACAATATCTTCCGGCAAGCGTGTATCCCAACCCAACTTCAGTTTCCATGACTTTTGTAAAAGAATCTTCGGCAACAAAGTCACAGGACAAGAAAATCCTATTGGATCGAATATCCTCTGTGCTATTGACAGAAGACCTTTTCTCGTAAATGGGATCTCTGAAACTTTCGTGATGGAAAGAATATCACAGAAAAGCGTATCTTCTTTGAAATTCCATAACAAACCTAATACAGGTGAAATTTTACCAACAGATGATACTTCTGGATTCGCTTCACCAAATGAGTGAAGCCAACCTCTCAATTCGAACTGAGCTGTAGACATTATAGCCTTAGATCCTTCAATAAAATTTTGTAGTTCACTTTCATTCTCCACACTTGAAACACAATTATCCACATAGAAAGAGATTCTTAACTTTTCAGCAATATCTTTCAATTGTTCTGATACTTTCTTCAAGTGATGATTTATTGTTGCGGATAATAAAAATGGGCTACAAGAAATCCCAAAAACAACCCTTCTATGTCTGAAAACTTTGATATCTTTCTTTTGATAATCTTTCCACCACAAAAACCGAAGAAAATCCCTATACTTTGGAGATATAGATATTTGAAGGAAAGCCTTTTTAATGTCTGCGATAATACCTATAGAACCTAACCGAAATTGCAACATTACAGAAGGAATCAATTCGATTAGATTAGGACCTTTTTCCACACAATCATTCAAAGGATGACCCTTTCTATCTTTCGAAGATGCATCAAATACTGGCCTCATCTTTGTAGTTACGCTATTATCTTTGATTACTACATGATGAGGCAAGTAATGTGCCTTATAGTTCAACTCACATTCTGGAACCTTTTCAATAATCCCTAAATTTTCCCACTCTATGAATATGTTATCATACTCAGATATTCGATTGTTCTCTAATAATTTTTTGCTCATTGATATCAACCTTTTTTCTGCCATATCTCTATTATTCAGAAGCTCCGGATGACCTATTGACCATGGCAAACAAACCTCATACCTACATTCATTATTCATTTTCAGTGTTTCAGAAAAAAAAAATTCATCACCTCAATTTGTGTATCTTCTTTACTCTTTACCTCTACAGGATCTCTAATCCCCAAGATTTCCAAACTCCAGAGGTCTGGTATTGAGTTTTGAGCTACACAAGAAAAAGTAATTGAACTGACAGCTCTATGGACATCAGAATGTTGCATCCCCATTACAGTCCATCCCAGACGTGTCTCTATAGCAAGCAAACCATCATCACTTTTTTCAAGAGAACCTGTATACAAATCACTTATAACATCAGCCCCCAGAAGAATTGAAATATCTGAAATATCAGTACCAAAATCCGAAATTAAAATATTTTTACTTTTCAGATATTCCCAAAATGATGTATTTTTGAAATGAGGAAGGCTATTACATATTTTCTGTTGTTCTAATAAATCAGCTTTGAATTCATATGTCCCATCTATGTTTTGTAAAGTGACTCTGTATAAGGCATGGATCTTGGGTGGTAATTTCATTCCACCAAAAATCCCTTGTATGATATACTCTTCACCTATGTTTGTTAAACTCATTTCCTTTGCACAATCAGCAGTGATATATGATCTTTGTGAACCAGTGTCCACCAAAACCCTCACCAATTTACTTTTATTTCTATTGATCAGACGAACAATCAGAGTTTGCAAAAGAGTTTCAGAATGATGGTGAACATTATTGCTTGTTAATGAATTTTCAATTTCAGACGCACTTTCATTCTGTTCCTTAGAATTATCTGACTTTCTTTGAACAGGTTTATTAACATGCAGTTCAGGACACATAATGGGAAAATGTTTTCTACCACACAAAAAACATTTGATGAAATTTCTACACTTTTTAACAGTATGGTTGGCTTTCAAACAACCTAAGCAACAGTTTTTCTTAATAACCAACCCTCTTTTTTCATCATATGTCATTTTTTGTGCCTTTATGCAATCCTGACTAGAATGTGCATTGTTGCAAAAAATACACGATAAAACGAATTTCTTACCATCTTTTAACTTGTCAAATGCCATAAAAGTAGACGCCGTACATGGATCAGACACATTACCTAATGGATCTTTGTATGCACTTGTGCTGTGGATTTTTCTACTTTCTTTACCTGGTGCAAAACTTTTCTGGGCTAAATTTATTCGTTCCTCGCTCTCTACTCCGGACTTCAAGAAACCTAGTAATAAATTGAGATGATTATTCGAATTTTCACCTAATGAATTCATACTCGTAGACTGCAGAGAATTAGAATTACGATATCTCTCCCAAGCTCGCAATATATCTTGAGGAAGAGCAGATTCTACTAATGGATATAGCCGCGTATTTATCAGATGTGACACCTAATGATTCGAGTGCTCTCAATTGTGTCTCTAATTTATCGAATAAGCTAGACGAAGGTAAATTTGAACTACTTTTCATGGTTTGTTTCAAAACGAGATTCAAAAGCTCTCTTACGTATACCTCAATTAAGAACTCGTCTCTGGCAAATCTCGTTTTCAGTTGACCCAGTGCTTTCTTGTAGTTCTCTGCTGAAGGAGGATAGCTGTCTACCAATTCTCTTGCTGACGATCCTGGCTCCATGGATTGAAGAAGATATTGAAACTTATCTACCAAATCGATGCTCTCGTCCTCATCAATTTTCCGGAATTGGCCCCAGAATCCTATCCAATTTTTGATCTCCCCATTGAATTTCCTCAACTCTAATTTTGGTAGCTTGAAATTTCTTCTGGTCACTGAATCAGGATCACTCGTTGAATCATCTGCCACTGACCTTTGATTGAGTGCGAAGTATCCTTCTGATTTGCTTTTAATCAACATTGCTCGAAATCTTTCTGTTGACTCCATTTCTTCTTCGAAATCTTTCTCTTCTATGTTCACTTGGATTAGTTCTGTTCGTATTTTCTCATCCAGTGTTATTATTCTTCCACCTTTGTCCTCTATTTGGTCCAGTATTGTCGTCACTTTACTTTTATCGATTCGTACTTCCTTCAAAAACGTTTGTAGCTCTTCTACATCTTCTTCCAACAGCCGTCTCAAAAAAGCTCTACTCTTCTTCATAATCACCAAACTGTCTATTTCTTATTTCTTGTCCTGTCACGGTCGCCAATAATGTTGGAAATGGACTGAATAAAGCGTTTTCGGAGTTGAAAATGTGTTTTTAATATCGAAATCGGAAAACTTTGACAATAGTTTTTACAATTCAATCAATTATTATATAAACAGTAACTATTCTTTTTTGTTTCATAATTTGACAACGACTTCTTGGTTGATACAGGATGATTCTTCATTTCTAACAATTCATGTAATCGTCAATTGAAATTTGATTTCTGACAACGTTTTTTTTTATACCTTTAGCTTTTTCCATTCCGTCAGATATACTTTTGACATGGAAAGCTTTAGCACCGGTACCGTAAAAACTGATAATAGGATCATTCGGGAATTTATCCTCCATTTTTCCAACAACTGATTTACTTACGGGCATATTGAATTTGTTACCTTCACCATAATACGAAGTATCAAATTCATCAGCATTTTCGATCATGAATTGATAAAGATTATCAGTTTTAATTTTCAGTATCAAAGAATCCATATCAGTATATAGCAGAGAAGCTTGCGATCCGTGATGTTTTTTAATTGTGTCATAGAAAAAGTCGTATATAACAGTTTTTGACATCTGAAATAGAGAATCCCAAATACAATGGTTTGTTATAGCAAATATTGACATTACCCATGTGTATTGCCACAAAATCCTCAGAGAATACAGATATGGTTTTGAAATTGGGACGAGCTATGAGAGAGTTAGCACCCATACCCCTTCTTATAGACTCCCAATGGGTAACTAGTCGAATATCTTTTCTGTCATCAACATTCTCCATGGTCTTACCGAATATAGAGTTTGTATTGAGTTTAAAATAACCCTTTTCGAATTTATTCGAAGCTCAATCCCTCATTTCAGTATTCAGATCTATATACTTTTTCAACCATGGTGATTGATTGAATCTTAAAATCCTGTGAGTTCCCATTACCATCAAACACCTTGTCCTTGTTACAACACAACTCTTTTATAAATAAATGACCGTCATAACCACTGAGATTATGGAATATTATTGGAACAAAATTGGGTAACTTGAAATTGAGATTACATGTTGAATGCGCCGCTCCATTTCTCTTTTTGCCTGTTAGATGGCAGTGGTCACGAACTTTAACATCACCATCCTCAAATGGTTTTTCGCATATTCCACATGTAGTGGGAATATTAAAGTCACGCTCTTCCTCAACAGTCAAAGGAGTCATGGGGATGACATTCTTCAAGTATTTATGATATATATCAGTGAGATCAGCCTCCAAATTTGTTACAAAAACTTTACCGGTCTCTACACCTCTGTATAATACAAATTTCGAAATGGAATCATCGAAAGAACACTTTATGAGATACGAGAAAGCATATGGCTCATGTACATGAGTCCGATTGGTGTAGGAGTAAGCAGGATTTGGTTCCGTTGTATGCACCGGTTTCAGAATTGATTCGAGATCGGCGTATAAAACAAACGGAACTTTCAATTGTTTCTCGATATTTTCAAACTTCAAAATATTCTCAGGTACATGTTTTCCGAATTTATCTACTCTGAGTTTTGTTGAGGGTGTACTTGTCGAAATATGATTGCAATCATTCGACTGATGGCGTAGTAAATGTCGTTCAGTCCCGAAATACAATAGACATCAATCACAAAAATATTTTTTATGTTGATTTGCGGACACTTGAGAAGAAACTAATTTCGACAGATCTTTTATCCAACAATAGTGGCTGTTACCAGACTCATCGGTGATATTTAAAAGATTAACATGACTATTTAGCCTACGTTTGGAGTAATGTAATGGACCGACTACCTCATATTCAATTTTACCATTCTTCAAATTACTTTCCAGCCCATAAACATTGACAGAGCAATCATTCATCACTTCAAATTTTGGAATATCCTTCAATTCAACTGGAAAATCTATACCTGCCACAGTCAGCACAGTATGGAATGGTGGGTATGATGAAATTTCGTTAACTCTAACGGTGGCGGGATACAATGCCGATGTTACAGCCCATGCAAAACAGTATTGGTCTTGATTGTTGACATTCACAATAGCCTTCTTCGACTCGATATACTTCGGCAGCTTGATGTACGAAGACCCCCCGAGTGGACTGTATTTGTTGACATTAACCTCCATATACAACATTCCATCAATAGTCCAACCTGAAAACCCATTTTTTTCATCAATCAAGAGATTACTCATGTGAATGTATTACAACATACCTGAATCACGCTCATTGAAGTCCATTGCTTGAGTTGTAAGGCTATCTATGAAGGTTTTATAAACCATGTTCAAGTCACTCGATTGATCGATAACTTGATTAGAGCTATTGAAGGCTTTTATATCAGATAGCTCTTTAGATTGCAGATTGTATCGCCCAAACACCTCCATGTTAACTTTCACCGCTTCGTGGATCATCAACACTTCTTCCAGTAATTTCAATATTTTTTGTCTCATATCGTTGAAGAAGATGATGTAATCCGTGTGGTGGTTTTGACTATCCACCCTGTAGCTGACAATTCTACATTTGAAAGCAGTACGGATAATTTTCACACCCTCTCCATATTGGACACATGCATTTGTTTTATGTTCCAAAGTTCTCCGATGTGAATTCGTCTGATTAGAAGCAACACTCATATTGCAACACAAACAGGTCTGCATTGGAGGAGGTGTAGGGTGAAACAGGAAACCCATTTGATGACGATGCAAGTTGTCACTCCTAGTGAATTTTTTACCGCAGTCACTACACGAATACATTGTCATCTTCAATAACTCTCAATCACTCTCAATAAGAGAAAATACACACACGCTGAATAATCCTAGTGGAAGTAACCAGGACTCTCGTTTTATATATATTTTCCCCCTTCCCCCTTCCCAAGTATGAATTGATGATCAACTACAGACATATGTACCGTGCTTGTCTTGAGAAGTTCCAACAAGTTCAAGGTCATTCAAGGGTGATGCTAACAGGGCGCTTGGGCCCGTTCGACAGCAGATGTGAACAAGGTTATTTGTAGGTCATAATTATTCTCAGTGAATACAGTCTCGAAATCTTGTTTTGGAACAATTCGGAATTTGACATTGCACAAAGTCATTCGATATTGGGAATACTCAAAGTTATCGAAGGTCACAAGATTCTTTGATGTTTTTCAATTGCAGCCTAGAAATGATTCACCAATGTCATTCAAGGGTAATGGTGTTCGATCTGGACCACGCCACCACTCAAAGGTATTCAAGGGCAAACCTGCATGCGCTCGGTAGTACACACACTACACGACCAAAGGTCATTCAAGGTGACTCGTCATCAAGGTTATTCAAGGTCAAACTTGCATGCGCTTGGTAGTACACACACCAAAGGTCATTCAAGGTGACTCGTCATCAAGGTTATTCGAGGTCAAAGTGGTGGGGGGAGGTCCACTTCTGTCTTAATCCTTCTACTAGTTTCGAGCAGTTATCTTTCCAATTCATGAGAGGAGACTCTACAATTGGACAAATAGTTGAAGAAGATTGTGACAATATTTGGTCAGGTTTGCAAATGGAATTCATGCCTATTCCGAGTGAATTGCAATGGATTGAAAAAGCCGAACGCTTTGACGAACTTAGGAAGTTACCAAATTGTATAGGTAGTATTGATGGTAAACATATCAGAATACATTGTCCAACCAAGACGAGATCCGCTTTTTATAATTATAAAAGTTATTTTTCATTGCAATTATTGGCTATAGCGGATGCAGATAGCAATTGTACTGCCATCGACGTTGGCAACTACGGTAGAAATGGGGATGGGGCAGGATTCAAAAATTCAAGTATTGGACGAAATTTTCAGGCAAACACACTCAATTTTCCACCACCGCAGCCTTTGTCCAAAGAACCACACGAGCCGGCTTTTCCCTATTATTTTCGTCGGAGATATTGCCTTCCCTCTTTATAAAAATTTATTAAAGCCCTATCCGTTAAGAAATTCAACAAACCCAAAAAGAATCTTCAACTATAGATTATCACGAGCTCGTCGAAGTGTAGAATGTGCGTTTGGTATAATGGTGTCAAAATTTAAAATTCTATAGAGACCTTTTCTATGCTCACCACACAAAGTTGATAAAATTGTTACGGCAATTTGTGTTTTACACATTTTCATAAAAAAAATGAATGGAAAACTGTCAGAACCAACATTTGACATGGGCGGGTTACCACATAATAATAATAATGATAACACACAACAAATTCTACCAAATTTTCACCCTCAGTGTCAGCGCGGCACAAATGAGGCGATAATATTAGGAGATAGATTATGTTCATATATAAATCAGCCCTATGTGGCATAACCTTTGCAGTCGACATACTGGGTATGATAAATAATATTATAATTGTTCTTCTTAACAAGTTTGTAAATTGATAATTCTGTGTATAACTATATATTATTATATTGTAAAAATGAAAACTTACCTGTTTCATTTATTTCTCTTCCAACTTCGTTCCAGGCTTTATCTTGCACATGCCTATTTGATTAACCTCCCATCGTATGGAAGATTTGCACAAAAGTTACATTAAATGTTGGATTATCTTCCATTATTGAACCATATACGTGCATTCGGAAGCAGCTGTCGGACACAAATTATTTTCCTCATTGATACGACCACCAACAATTTCCTTTTCAGTATAAGACACGCTACCAGTGAGTTCAAACCTATCTCTTGAATAACTTTCGGGATGAAGACACCCGGGGAGTTCTTGCTTCTAGATATTTTTCGTGATAGATTCTGTTTGCTAATTAAGGATTCCTATCAGCCTCGCCAATACAGTAGACCATATTCACTAATTCTTCATGAGTAAAATTCATTGTCAACAATTCGACGTATTATATTATTGACAGTACACAGATGTCTCAAATTTTACGAAAACGGCCTACTATAGATTCCACCTTAACCATCCACATTTATCACTTTGCAACCTACTTCACAAACTTCAAATAGTAGACCCCACAAACCCTATATCGACGAAAAGCTCTTGAAAAATGCCATTCATTAGTACAATTAAAAACAGAGTGTTGCATTTACTACGAGTCGTAGTAAACTCACACAGAGGAGTTCAACTAAGACCACGCCGCTGAAGACGGCTGCCGCAGATGTAGCCGAAAGCTTCGGAAGTCAAAATTCCATCACACGGCCCTCAAGCCCGAAAAATCGGAGATGTATTAACACCGGCCGTGAAAGCCTTCATTCTCTCAAAGGGAAATTATGTTCAAAATCAAGAAGAAACTGTGAGGAAAATATTTGTTTTATGACCGATTCAAATGAAAATGAATATGAGAATGATTTAGGTTTTTTCATATATTCGGGTAGTCTGACCATTTGATTAATGATAAAAGATATTTTCAAGACTTATTGATGTTGGATAAACCAATTACGATTGCTATTGCAAAAAATAGCAACTATTTAGACGCTCTAGGAGTAGGAAATGTACAGGTTGTGAGTAAGGTGAATGGTGACGAAATTAAATGCACCATAAAGAATGCATTTTCTGTTCCATCTTTGAGAAGAAATTTGTTGTCTGTCAAGAGGTTGGAAACAGCGGGAATAAAAGTAGTATTTGAAATCGGAAAAATATTTTTATATTCAGGAGTCACATTAATGGGTGTGGGTTTTAGAAATAACTTATATGAAATACAATTCAAGCCTAGAATAAGTGAATGTATAAATGTTGAAAGAGAAGAAAAACAATTGATTCTGTGGCATAAAAGATCAGGACATATATGCAATACGAATTTAAATAAATTTATTAAAGATGATATGATAATAGGTATAGATGATGTAAAAAATTGGTGAAATTGAATTCTGTGAATCATGTGACTCGATTGAAGTTTGGTACACGTACTAAAGATAAACGTTTATTAGAAATTGTACATACCGATGTAGCGGGTCCAATCACTCCATTATCTCATGAAAATGGTAAATATTTTGTCACATTCATTGATGATTTTTCTAATTCTGTGTGTATATAATAAAGTATGAAAGTACAGTTGTTTTTTGAGTATGCCAAAATTGTTCCATCAAAATTCAATTGAAAAATTTCAGTACTCAGATGTGATAATGGAGGGGAATATGTCCCTTATGAATTTGAAGATTTTTGCAAGAATAATGGGACTTTTATAGATTACACGATACCATACACGCTTGAACAGAATGGTAAGGCGGATCATTTTAATAGAAGCTTAGTAGATAAGGCTCGAAGTATGATTCAGGAAGCAAACATGCCCAAGATATTTTGGAGTGAGGCAATTTTGACAGCTGCCTATCTTATGAACCGAAGTCCCAGTGTATACTTAGATAAAACACCAGCAGAGATATGGTATGGAGTCGAACCTAATGTAAGTAATGTAAAAATATTTGGATGTCTAGCATACGCACATATCCCAAAGCAGTTAAGAGGTAAATTTGAAGAAAAATCTCAAAAATGCATAATAATAGGGTACACTTCAACGGATTATAGATATATCACAGGTATTATACAAGGGAATGATGAAACAGAAATGGAAATTCATGAAAATGTGTATGAAAATGAGCAAACAAAACCAGAAGAGATTCTAATGGAGTTAAGTTCTAAAATTGTTCGTTCCGTTAACCAGCTGACGAACGTCAACCCTCAGAAGTCGAAACTTGTGCGAGCAATGGATCAACGAGGCCTTACCTTTCAACGTGCGATTACCCAGCACGGTGGCCCGGCGAGGATTCGAACCCCGGCCTTCCGCTTGATAGGCAGATATGCTAACCACTACACTACTGAGACCAAGTATTAATGAAAATGATAGTAGGAAAAATAAAAGAAATATGAAATTACCTAGTAGATTTAATGAATATAAAACGTATATGGCGTTTGATGCAGTTTCATATATTGAAAATGTACCAGAAAGGGTAGGAGATTTGACTGGTAGACATGATGACCTTGATTGGAAAAGGGCAATGAATAGAGAATTAGAATCGATTGAAGAAAATAATACTTGGATAGAGGTAGGAATACCTGAAAATGCAGAAATATTAAATACAAAATGGGTATTCAGTTTAAAATCATTAGAAGAAAGATTGGAAGATAAATACAAAACAAGACTCGTTGTAAGAGGATTTGCTCAAAAGGATTAATTCGATTGAAATAATATTCAATTAATGAATTCAATATGAAGGATAACGGAAGATTAAAATATTTTTTAGGATTAGAAATAGATTATGATAGGAATTTGGGAATCTTGAGAATAAGTCAAAAGCGGTATATTAAGGCTATTTTAAAACGCTTTAATTTTCAAAACTGTAATTCTTGTTCAACACCGATTGACACTAAGTTGAAATTGAACAGCAACTCGAATACTACAGAAAAATTACCAGTTAGGGAACTAGTCGGTTGTCTAATGTACCTAATGTTGGGCTCTAGGCCAGATTAGTTTTACAGTTAACTTCTTCAGTAGATATCAAGACAGAAATTCATCAGAAGTATGGATCTATTTAAAGAGGGTTTTGCGTTACTTAAAATGATCGGCTAATGTGAGTTTTAAATTCGATAGACAGATTAATGAACCAGCAATGATTTGTTATGTGGATTCGGATCGGGCAGGATATATCGATGATAGAAAGTCAGTTTCGGGATATTTAATGAAAGTATTTGGAAACACCATTGGATGAGTAACAAGGAAGCAAAATTATGTAGCTCTTTCAAGCACAGAGGCAGAGCTATCTCATTGCCTGGTGTTCAGCAGTACAAGATTGTTTATGCTTCAAAGGACTTCCAAATGATTTCAATATTAATGTGGAAAGTTTCAAAATTTTTGGAGATAATCAAGGGTGTATAAATTTACTTAGAAATCCAGAAAATAATAAAAGAGTTAAACACATAGATGTAAAAAATAATTTTGTATCTGAATATTTGAAGAATGGGACTCTAGAAATTGAGTACATAAATACAAAAAAACAGTTAGCAGACATTCTGACAAAAGGTCTAAAGAGAATTCAGTTTTGTCGATTGTATAAATACTGTTACTGTTTTTATTACCTTTATTGAATCCTCTGCCACTAATCCGATTTCTCAAAATTATGCGATAGAGGATCCAAGACTACTCGAGAAAGAAGACCTCTCAGGGAGTGGGTTGATTCAAGATTCAAACACTGTGATGAGTGATTGTGGGGAGTTGTATAATTTCCAATAGAAAAACTACACTTTGGTTATGTTTCGAGGTGAAGAAGGTGATAGTCAACAATCTATAGAGCTATAACTCTCTATTCCAGATTAATATAGGTAGATAACCAGGGGTAACCGCAATCGTTATCCAAGTATGTAATCCCCTTAAGGTATCGATACCCAAAGTTCACAACAGTGAGTATAAAATTCGAATTCCTTCTAGAATACCAAAAAAAAAACGATCCTTCTGCTCAACTCTCTTTTTTTTAAATCCAAAAAAACCCGCTTGTTTTCATCGAAGTATTTCTTTATATCTTAGGTTGGGAACCCTGATATTGATAGTGACCTATTAGTTTTAATAAACCTTTAGATGACAAACCGAAGTGAGGTTATGTTGTTATATGAATTTCCAAATAATGAAAACAATCACTAGACGTTTATTATTTATGATATCTACTCGAAGTAGATCAACATACCGGACGATGAACTCTTCACAGGACTATCAACCTCCCTAGACTTTTCTTTGGTGAGTTTTGAATGAAAAATGGTTATAGCATTCCTAGTTAGAATAAACCTATCTTTCTGTTTTAGGCCTGGAAATTAGCAGCTTATCCCAGCTCTGAATATACATATTTTATATAAAGAGAACTTGAATAATAAAGTTCAGTGAGTAAAACAATAAGTGGATCCTTTTTCTGGTTTATTACTTCTCTAACCTCTGAAACTAACGTAACCCGTAACAACACCCCCTTTTCCCGGAAAAAGTTTTTTTTTTCAAAAAAAAACTTCACAATACATTGATTCTTGAGTTCACAAAAAAAAATCCGCTTGAATCGAAGAAGTTATCTTATTTGAAAATAGTTAACTAACGTTCGATAAAAAAAACAATTCCACGCATAATGACATCGAGATCGAACCAAATGATTTAGTTGGATTCAGTGTCGGAGGTATCGCATTTTTCATCACTGTCGGGAGTATGTGCTTTCAAGTCCTTTGCGTGCCATATTCCACACGATTTCCCCGTATCGTCCTGTAGTTCATACGACCAAGGTGATACAATCTTCGCAATCCTAAATGGCCCCTTGAATTCAACCGACAGTTTTGCGGCGATACCCTTGACTTTATCAGAAAGGGCGTAATTTCTTCGCCAAACCCTTTGTTCAAGAGTGAATTTATCTTCCCTCCTACGCAGATTATAGTATCTCTTACTACGTTGGTGAGCTTCCCTGATACGTTTGGAAACATCCCCAAATACTTTTTCCAAAGCTTCAGATCTAATCTTTGAGTTGAATACCAAGTCTTGATCATCAGGCAGTGGAGAGCAGTTCTTCTTTCCCGATAATTTAATCTCTCGACCAAATACTACAAAGTTCGGTGTTAAGTGCTTCACTTCGTGCTTGGCGGAACGGATCGCATATGAAACTTTCGACAGGAACTGGTCCCAAGTAAGATGATTGTCTGAGACATATGATACTAACATGGTTTTAAGAACACGGTGGGTCCGCTCCACTGGGTTGGCCTGTGCGTGGTAATGAGCTGTAAAACCAGGTTCGATATCGTACTCTTCCATGAGAGCTCTGAACTTACCTTCCGTAAACTGCTTTTTATTGTCGACAATTATCTTTCGAGGTGCTCCAAAAACTAAAATGACTTGTTCTTCCAAAATACGCACAATCATTCCAGCAGTCGCCTGTCGTAAAGGGAAAAACAGAACAAACTTACTAAAAACATCTAAGACTGATAATATGTAGGAGTATCTCAATGAAGATCGAGGTAAAGGTCCTACGATATCAATGCTGATCAACTCGAATGGACGTGTAGCCAATGGAGCTTCACTGAGTAAATGACCAGTTGGAGCCTGTTGTGTGGGTTTGGTTTGAAGACATACCTGATACCTACGAACGTATCTAGCGACATCTTCTTCCATCTTTGGCCAGTAGTACTCCCTACTGAGCCGTGAAAAAGTTTTAAAAATACCTCCATGTCCGCATGTGGGTGGATCGTGATGCTGACGAATAAGATCACTTCGCTTTTCTTTCGGTACCACCTGTAGCCAACCATCTTCTTCATCACACAGGTCTGGATAACGCCTATCCACGCGTTTGAATAATATTCCTTCACCAACTCTCCACAAAGGAAAACGCAAGGGATCGTTCTTCACTTTGGCGACCATATTTTGAAACCAAAGATCTTTGACAATAGGGGTAGAGGGCTCCGGGTTCACTAGATGAACTCGTACTTCAGTTACATTACGAGGAGTTGGAATCTGTAAAATTGCATTGACCTTTTCTGGGTCGACCAATAATACCGAAGAATTAATAACGTATCCAAGATATCGCAATTCCGGTTTGCAAAAATGGCACTTCTGTCTATTCAGCGTAAGTCCGGCTCTGTGTAGTCTCGATAATACTTCAGAAAGAACTTCCAAGTGCATTTGGAAGGTTGGGGTACAGATAATTATATCATCTGAGTAGATGAATACATGTTGTTCTAAGTCAACTCCAATCACCCTGCCCACGAATCTTTGAAAGGTGGCGGCTGCGTTTTGCGAACCCATCGGCATACGGCGGAAATGGAAGAGTCCACGGTTAGGAATGACAAAAGCGGTAAGAGGTTTGGAAGCTTCGGATAATGGAATCTGCCAATAGGCCGATTGAACGTCTAAGGTTGTCAGAAAATGGGCGTCGCGAAGCTTATCCAGCGTTGCACTCACGAATGGTATGGGATACGCGTCCCGTTTAGTTACTCCGTTCAGTTTTCGGAAGTCAATGCAAAAGCGATATCTTCCATCGGGCTTCTTCACCAGTAATATGGGGGATGACCATGGAGAGTCTGATGGCTCTACCACCCCATCACGAAGCATTTGGTCGAGTTCTTCATTGACCTGCTTGAGTAGCACCGGTGAGATCGGATAATGCCTTTGCTTGATTGGAGGTGCATCGGTGGAGATCACATGCTCAACAAGTCCAGTGCAGCCCAACTTGTCTCCCATCTTGTCGAAATAACCATTCACCACTTCGTGCAACTGTTTCTGTTGTGAGTCTGACAATGAATCCCAGGAGTTAATTAAACAAACCTCGAAATAACAAACCTTTTCATCCCGAAAATGCCATTCATCAGAGAATAGGTCCGGCACAATAGCCATCTGTATTCAAAAATCTAACCCCAATATAATGTTATGCGGTACCCTCGGAACTATCAGCACATCAATTACTTTGACGCGGTCACATAACTGAATGGGCAACAAAACATATCCCAACACTTCACAACTCTGACCATTTGCCACTGTACAGGTGGTCGTCGCCGATTTCTCTAGCCTACAGAAATCTTTTAAGTGTTCCCACCCTTGGCTACCAATTATCGTCCTACTGGCTCCACTGTCCAATAACACAAGAAACTCCTTGCCGAACACAGTGACTCTCGAATAAGGACGGAGATCATTTTCAGCATGAGCGATTACAAAATCAAGAAGTACCTCACTATCAGCCGCCAGATTATCATCGGTCGAAACGTCTAGCCGGCTCACTAACGCCTCCTTGACCCGTTTTTTGGTCTGCAATTTGAGCAAGATGAAGCGGTTGCATCTGCTTGGCCGCACCGAAAGCATAATATCCGACGGGGTTTGTCACATTTACGGAATATATGCCCTGTTCTTTGACAATTCCAACAAAGTGGTGTAGAATTCGTTAGTGTCGTGTTTGGAACCGACACTTCACCGACAGGTGTTGTTTTCCGTTCTACCGCATTGCCAGCGACTGAGGCTATCTGGGGAGTACCGGGTAGCTTATGATAAGCGAGATCAGGCTCCATGAGATTTTTATAGTTGGTTGGTGGAGGAATGAATCTTTGAACTCTCAGTTCCGTCTCCTCTAAAGCTCGAGCCAACCTAATCATTTCAGCTACGGTACCCGTTTTATGTAAGGCAAGTTGACTTTGCGGGAACGGTAGGAGATTTCGTCTAATTAAAGCGACACGACGTTCCTCTGAAGGTCGACTCCTATCTAATTTATTGAAAAGATTCTCCTTGGCGGATACATAACGACTTTCTCCTTTTGACCTTGAGTGCGGTTTTTGATCTCCTCCCAGAAGTTCATTTCATAATCGTATTGCAAAAAGGAAGCCTTTAGTTGGGCTACCAAATCATCCCAGGATACGAATGTATTAGTACGAAACCTTATTAACGCTTTCTTTGAGAAGAGCTCCGATGCTGAACGTAGGAGTCGTTCTTTGGTAACGCCTCTAGACACTCGTATTTCTTCAATACGTTCTAGGAAATTAGTTACGCTCGAATTACCGTCGAATTTCACATTCCATCTGCCCACTTCTACATAACGACTGGCGTAATCGGTTAACCATTCCCGTGATTGAGCACCATCACCCAATGGATTACCAAGTTGATCGGTGCACAGACCGTTCAGTAGAGTCGATTCAAATTGACTCCTCTCCCTCGCTTGTAAAGGGCTGGCTACCGTCTCAGGAATGTCGAAATTCACTCGCGTTCTTCGTGAACCTTCAGGGATTCTACTCCACGGATTGATAGGGAAAGAGCGCGATTGGAATCCTCCAAGTCCTATGCCTTCGAACGGTCGATCAGGTTTTAACGGTAGAGATTGACTCAGCAGTCGTCCTCTCATGCCTATGTTCGCCTCAGAAGAAGTCAGGATTGGATCGATATCGAGTAGCGGAACCGGTTGATCCAGAATAAGATTTTCACCAGAATCAATTTCTGAACTCAGACCGGCTGGTTGTGTACCACCATTAACATTTTCGTACCGATTCGAAACTTCTTCAATCAGACGCATACAATGATAAATGAGGTTTTTTTTTCTCATTGAGCTCCGATGTTCCTTTCACGCGACCTAATCTTCCTTGAATGTGAAATAATCTCGAAGAAATCCGTTTGAATTCATTAACTCGATTATTCATATCAAAGTCCTGAACGCATTGGTCAAGTTCCCTTAACTTTTCCTGACATGTTGCATATTACGAATCTGCGTCCAGAGTAACTGACACCGAAACAGGAGGAACTCCTGCCTTCTCACAGCGTGATGCGCCTCTGAGTATAACTCTTTTATCAGTCACGGTTCCATTTGTTGGAAGTCCCCTGACCAATAGTTCATACGTGAGTTCATCGCCAAGCAACCGATTCACTTCCATATTGATTTTTATATCGTATTCCAATAAAATACTCTGAATTTTTCAAATGCAAAAATAAACAACACACCCCCCTCTTTGCTCAGATAAAAAAACGATAAAAAAAGAAAACAACCCTCTACTATCACAGAAACTCAAAATATCAGGTAGTTGTTACCGTTACGATAGTGAGTTCTGTATAACCGAACGCCTTACACCTTACCATAACTCAAAAATGAAAAACTCAACTGCCCGCCTATCAGTAATATCCGGAAATAACCCAAGTATTTACAAGTATTCTCACTTCCACAAATAAAATGAAAAATGCATGAAATATTTTTCATGCTGGAAAAACTTTCCCCAAGTGCCAATGTCAATTATATTTTATCGGACCTGGCCAGCTGTCCTGTCCGCAAAGGGCGAATGAATAAGAATGACAGTTGCCGCAACCTTCAAGTTTCGCCTTCCGACAGCTCAATAAATGAAAAGAAGAAGAAGAAGACTTCCGACAGCTGTCTGTGCACTGGCAAAAATAATAAATATCAAAACATAACCAAGACCGAGAATAAAGAATGAATAAATGAGATGCTGACATTTTACATGAATTTGGAAACTATACAATTCATCCAACCATTAATTGGGCGCCATTGTTACTGTTTTTATTACCTTTATTGAATCCTCTGCCACTAATCCGATTTCTCAAAATTATGCGATAGAGGATCCAAGACTACTCGAGGAAAAAGACCTCTCAGGGAGTGGCTTGATTCAAGATTCAAACACTGTGATGAGTGATTGTGGGGAGTTGTATAATTTCCAATAGAAAAACTACACTTTGGTTATGTTTCGAGGTGAAGAAGGTGATAGTCAACAATCTATAGAGCTATAGCTCTCTATTCCAGATTAATATAGGTAGATAACCAGGGGTAACCGCAATCGTTATCCAAGTATGTAATCCCCTTAAGGTATCGATACCCAAAGTTCACAACAGTAAGTATAAAATAGAATGATGAGGTGAATGTGATAGAGTTAACTTGTTTTAGTTTTGACAAAGTAAAGTATGGATAACAATACAGCTCACGTGTGGTGGTTATCGAGGTTCACGCCCTGAGTACAGCTTCCTAGGAGAATGACGGCGTAGTGGGCTGGGCCTAGGTGTTCGTACGAAGCGCCAAAATTATGTGCTGCGCTGCTATTTCGACTACGTCTTCTAAACTGGGGAGAGACTGCACTCCTGGAGGAATTATTTTCCAATCAATTACCCGAACTTGGGTGATGAACGCTGCCTTGGTTTATCTTCAACCAGACATTCTATCCTTATATTCAACGGTAAGTAAAACCAAGCCGCACTGAACAGTTACGTAAAGTCCAAGTGAACGTAGGGCAGTTGAGCCACCGTATCGTAAAATCAAAAAGAGGAAAAGAAGAAGGCCCTAAAAAGAACATATACATAAAAATTTTGACCGGGTTTACCTGAATTTGAATGTAAGACATGTCAAGGCTTACAAAACATACCTCGGTGATGGGTGGCCTTGAGTAGTAACTATTCCAAATGAATTTATCAAACTTGTGTAATTCGGGAACAAATCTTTTTGAGATAGTCAGTGGACCTTCCTTTGACTAAATTTTCCACAATAATTACCAGTTTTTCACGAAAAATCCGCTAACAAGTGATACACGTTATTCGAATTCCTTCTAGAATACCAAAAAAAAACGATCCTTCTGCTCAACTCTCTTTTTTTTTAATAAAAAAAAAACCGCTTGTTTTCATCGAAGTATTTCTTTATATCTCAGGTTGGGAACCCTGATATTGATAGTGACCTGGTAGTTCTAATAAACCTTCAGATGACAAACCGAAGTGAGGTTATGTTGTTATATGAATTTCAAAATAATGAAAACAATCACTAGACGTTTATTATTTATGATATCTACTCGAAGTAGATCAACATACCGGACGATGAACTCTTCACAGGACTATCAACCTCCCTGGACTTTTCTTTGGTTAGTTTTGAATGAAAAATGGTTATAGCATTCCTAGTTAATAAACCTATCTTTCTGTTTTAGGCCTGGAAATTAGCAGCTTATCCCAGCTCTGAATATACATATTTCATATAAAGAGAACTTGAATAATAAAGTTCAGTGAGTAAAACAATAAGTGTATCCTTTTTCTGGTTTATTACTTCTATAACCTCTGAAACTAACGTAACCCGTAACAATACTTAGGCTTGGAATATATATCTGTTATGTAAATAGTTGGTTTAAAACCAGAGAGGGGTGAGATAGCAAATACTCTTAATATATTATATATTAACAGATAAGTATTTTCATATATATCAGTTCTTATTATTTTTTTGATAGTCAAAATTTGAGTTATACGAGTAGTTGCTGACTAATTGGACTTTTTTTATCCAGAAAGAACTGTTTTTCAATAGATGCAGCAACTTTTCGGAATAGATTGAAAATCTGCCCTTCTACACTTGTATAGATTCCAATAATAATTCTCATTTTTTCAGATTGTGGTAGGTTACAAACCCAAATAACTACGGAACAACTACGCTCTATTCTATTGAGCAAATCCTAGAGGACCAGATATATGAAATCCTTTATAATACACAGTTTGATATATTGAAAATAACGTAACGTTTTCTGAACTTTTGTGTACGAAACAGTTATTCCCTAACTATACATCCGGTAATATAATATATAACACGCGTACTCATATATTATATGAGTACGCGTGTTTACCTCTGTGAGGATGAGATCTCAAATTGTAGTGATAGGTTGACCAAAATCTTGTGTGATCAAAACAGAGACAACAAAAAAAAGATGATATTCCGCTTCTAGATCTGAATCCATCCCAATCAAATTATGTCGTTCCAACCCCAAAAAAAAAAAGTTGAAGTTAGCTGTAACGCCTTTTCCTCGCGTTAACAATATCTAGCGCCCTCTACCGGTACGGACGGTACCTCGGGCGCCAGCTTGTGCGTTATAGTGTCACGAAGCACCACTACTCCGGGCAGCTGCAGTGAAGAAACGGCAATCCAGGGGTCTGCGTGGACTAGACAATAGCGGTGGCCAGAAGATCAGATTTTACTTGACCTTGCTGGGTTCCTATCCTGATTACCGGCTGCTAATATTGATAGATCTAATAAATGAAACACCAAGTATATTTTATTTATATATTATAATCAACGGAATAAAACATCTACTACTCTCTGAGCGAAGTACACCCTGAGTAAAACAAGCGGGGAAGGGGAGGGCGGCGTGCAACGAAGTTAGTAAAGCAAAGCGGTGGGGGGGGGGGGTCGGTTCTACGTAGTCAAGCTAGGGCGGCGGAGAGGGGACATGCAGCGGTAACGTTAAGCAATACAAATCGAGCGGAATTAACAAGCGGGGGTCGGTAAGCAGAAGCTCTACGGAAATCACTCAGTGGTAGCTGTCAACTCGAGTTAGTTTTGTACGACACGTATACGTCACGACGGCCTCGATTTCGGTACACGGCGGTAAAGGAATAAGGCCCAAGTGATAAGAACCACAAAGGACCTGATTCACAGAGACACAGCTCCAAGTGGTAAGAACCACAAAGGAACCGAAGAAAGGAAGAAGAAAAAGACAGCAGGCCCAAGTGATAAGAACCACAAAGGACCCGAAATTGTTAAGCAACGGGTAGAACACTCACGACGCGTATCGCGATTGACGGCTCAAGATAGTGACGGACAGACGGTCCTAAGCCCAAGTGGTACGAACCACAAAAGGCCCGAACGTTAACAGAAAGCAGGTCCAAGTGATAAGAACCACAAAGGACCCGAAAGAAGAAGGAAGGAATAGACAGCAAGCCCAAGTGGTACGAACCACAAAGGACTCGAAACTGCGAAATAACGAGTAGAACACTACCGACGCGTATCGCGAATCACGACTCGAGGTGGCAACTAACACTTTCACAAATCACTAACGTTACCTTCGGTTAACTACGGTCGGTACACTGATCACTGTTCGATGGCTGGCTTGGCGTGGCTGCTGCTAGTGGTCGCGGAAACAAACTGAATTTACTCTCTGGCTTTCGGAGGTATCTCAGCGGTATCCCTTCCATGCGTCTCCCCACTCGCCGTATCTCTCTGCGCCTGTCATCGCAGGTCCGTTGAGCGGCTATGGCTTAGCATGTGGGGTAGACCAGGAGATATCCTGAGGGTTCGCGAACCGGGAGTAGTGAGCGGGTTCACTTCGCGCTAGCCTGTCGAGTATTGTCCAACAAGAACGGTATTTTTATGTCAATAAATAACGGAGATATAACTATAGAGGGAAATTTGATACTTAGCCTTCATATGCAAAATAGTAACTTCGTTACATGGCAATCTAGAATAAACTCTAGTTTTTTTTGTAGCACGTATACGTGATCCACGTAAACTCTTTATTTTCAAAACTTTTCCGTCCCTAAAGGTGCGGTTTCTTTCCCTTTCCATCTCAGGACCTTCACATAAGCCCTTTTCCCTTCGGGGACCAACCCGATACTATCGACGTCGTCAGCGGGAAAAATCGTCCCATTTGACTGGTCTGGTCATCAAAAATGACGTCCCGTGACCTACCTACGGCCCGATGCGTCGGCGCAGCTAGTCGGTTATGAAATACCGAGTGACTTCGAAATCTATTGGGAGTTCTTTTGTTTGTAATATCCCCTATTTTCCATACCCCAGTACCTGTTACGGCCGGTACTATGGTACATCCTCCTTTAGATGCTACCTTCTGTATGGTAGCCATTTCAAACAGAGCTCTGAATGGAAAGACGGAGAAAATTGAAAAAAAATGTGGCGAAAATAAATATTAAAAAAAATATATATATTAAGTGAATTTGCGTGATCAGATTCTTTTTCAAAATTAGACACTGTTAGAGAAGCTATATCCACTGTGTGTTTCCTAAATGGAACCCAATGACGAAAAAAAAATTATTTTTTCCTTTAGAATTGTATTTGTATGAGTTTTGAGAGAAAAAAAATAAATAAAAGTTATTTCTTTCGACAAGACGATCTTGGATAAACAAAAAATCAAACAAATTGAAGAAAATAAAATGGACTGGAAAATAACATAATCATTGTTATTCGTGATTGATCAAAATTGAAAAGAAAGTATTTACTTTATCTTATAAGATGTATAGGAGAGATGGGAATAGTATAAACAAAAACTGTTATACTTCCCTTTAAAAAAACAATGAAATCAAAACTTTCGTCGCAAGACGAATTATGGATATTCATTTATTTATTCCTATACCACGGACCAATTTACGGAACGAGTATGTAGATGGGGAGAAGTAAATAAAATAAAAATTGGAAAATAAATGAATATTTCACCCGGGAATGGTGTCGTACTAGGACGTTGTCCTTGTTAATTCAACCCACGTGTCAAGGTCTGGAACCAGTAATCATATTTCAAATGTTTGAGTAGACTTTATTGTCTAATCATTAACAACAACGTATTTCGAACACTTTAGCAAATACGTAAACATGCCGCTTCTTCAACTTCAACTAGTCTACTACTAGCATACGTGTTTTGTGCTACTAGCTTCTAGAAACATCTCATTCTCATTCATTCGTGCAGAGCGTTGCCTACCTCCTACTACATCTATCACTGATACTCCGCACTGTTAGAGATTCTTCATTCACAGGGCTCTACACTATGACGTCAACACACATAAGCGTAGAATGCTTATGGCAAATTTACATGCAATATAAATGTATCACAATACTCAACACTCCTCCTTACATTCATATTGAAAAATTTTTCGTTTTAATTTCACATTTTGAATTATTTAAAATATTTTTGGTATAGAAAGCATCAAGAGTGTTGAAATATAATGTTTTCCATATTTTTCTATTCATCTTCTCTACTTGTAAGTGATGTTGGTAATATGGTTGTACTATGAAAGTTGAGTTGGTAACACTTTTGTATGATGACAGGTTAAGAGTTTTTTTAATTGTTCCTAAAAAATAAAGAATGAAAGTATGAGGATGAGGTTGTTGATCACCTGTAGGAATGGAAACCATGTTCAATAGTTGTACCTATATATATATATATTATAAGTGAAATGGAAGTTTTTTGCTGAACGGTAACAATATGAGGAAGATTGTTTTTGGGTTAAGCAGCAAGCAGAAATGTGTACTCTTTTAACACTTTATTCCAATATTTCGACAGTTGTTACTGTCACCGTCAGGGAAGCTACAAACAATATGATATCATATGAAGAACAAACAGGAAAATGAATTATTACTCACAGTGTTGGCGAGAATGATTGCTTTTGTGTTTCAATTCGAGCAACAACATTTTTTTCGTTTCGATCTCCTGTCAAAAGGATTTGAATTTTCACCGAATCTTCTTTCGAAATGCTTGCTACAAGTTTATCATTTCCACAGTTTCAACCACTTTATACATTCTTTAGGATTTTTCCCATGTTTTGGGAATGGGTGAAATTTCAAATTTTTACATTCACCGTGCTTGGAATAACTTTTGCAACCTTTATAATAACATTTTTTTGTCATCTTGACGTTCACTCATGAATTGAAGTGAAAATATTTCGAGTTATGCGTTTACATCATGTCAAGAGTTCAATTGTTCATGATCAGCACTCTATTGTAGTCATGAGTAATTCAAATACTGTTCAACATTTTATTCACTGGATTCTTTTTTATATTCTTCCCTGGCAATATGCACTCTACTGAAAATGATAGTATAATGTTTTGTTTGTGTTCTTATAGCCTGTTTATTTACAATACCTTAAAGGTTGTTGAAATGAAACACACAGTTCGAATTCTCAGCACAGACTAACTTTAATGAAGAAGAAGGATGTTACGTCAACAAACATAAACATGGTTGCCACTATCATATATATAAACAATGTGACCAACTTATTTCAATACCACACTATTGATATTTCGTGCTTATTTCTAACACTCCCACTAGCACCAAATATCAAATGAAAAAATGTTACTTTATTTGTACAACTCCCAAATAAGTATTTTTTTATATTATATTTTTATAAAATAGTTGTCGGATATCTAATATTTGCGACTCGAGATACAATTGATCACTGTTAAACGTTGGCTCCTTATGCATCATCAATTTTAAAAATCGTTTCTGTATTACCTCGAGTGGTCTTAGGTATGTTTTAGATACTCCTCCCCATCCCAATATTCCATACGCGATGTGGCTTTCCACCAAGCTGTAATAAATAATTTTATACTGCTTGAGATCGAGTATGTCTTTGAGTTGTCTGAACTTATATAATACGAATCGAAGTTTCTTGAGGATGAAATTAATATGCGCGTTCCATCTGAGGTGGGTATCCAATATTTTGCCAAGGTATTTTGGGTTCGTTACAGCGGAGATTGAGACATTTTTTATTGTTAGTTTGGAGTATGTAGGCAACGTTGATTTGCTGTTGGAGAATGGTAAGAATTGTGTCTTATTCAGATTGATGGAGAGTAATCTGGAGTCAAACCAGTCTTTTATGCTATCTAGATCTGCCTCTACTGTAGTTTTCAGTTGAAACCAGTCTTCTCCTCTGTATGTTATGGCCGTGTCGTCCGCGAAGCTAATAATTTTACCCTTACGTATGGAAAATAGTCCATTGATGTATAATATAAACAGTATGGGTCCCAGTACCGTGCCTTGAGGCATACCATACTCTATAATTCTACATTCACTTGTCGTATCCTTCAATTTGACACTTTGTTTTCGGTTACTCAGATAGGACTGCCTATCAATTGTTGATAAGGAATCTCAGCTTTACAAATTCTACTTTTTTCAAGATTTACATTAGGTTCCATAGGTGTACGAATTCACTTACAATTCAACATATTGAATCTTTTCAAAACTTGTTTTATATATTGTTCCTGATCCAGGGTTATGATATTATTCTTTTCATCAAAATTCACCCTCATACCAAGACATTTCTTTACAGGACCTAAATCTTTGATTTTAAAAGTAGAACTTAATTGTTCTTTCAAATTCTTAGTTTCAACTTCATCATTCGAAAAAATAAAAAAATCATCTACATATAATGCTATTATAGTAGTAAGCTTCCTATCAACCTTAATGAATATACAAGGTTCTAATTTAGATATGTTATAACCTAAATTTCTCAGAAAAATATCAACTCTTTCATACCAGGCTCTAGAAGCCTGTTTGAGACCATATATTGCTCTGTTTAGTTTCAATACTTTATTTGTGCTTTCATTTACTTCAAGACATTCTGGTAAAGACATATACACGTCCTCTTTCAAAAAACCATTTAAAAATGCAGTAGTAACATCTAAATGCATAATTTTAAAATTCAATTTAACTGACAGGGCAATCAACAGTCTCAATGTAGAAAATCTCACTACAGGAGAAAAAGTTTCACTGAAATCAACACCCGGTTTTTGCGAGAAACCTTTAGTTACCAAACGAGCTCGATACTGCACATTATTTTCAAAATCAAGCTTACGCTTGAAAACCCACTTGCACTGCACTATTCTGCAACCATCAGGAACATCTACCAGCTCCCAGGCATTGTTGACATCAAAAGAATGCAGCTCATCTTGTATCGCTTGTCTCCACTTTTCTGTGTCTGGTCTTGACAATGCATCCTGGACTGTTGTTGGATAACTTTCAAGATTATCTGTGTCTTCCAAAGTTAAATAAGTTACATAATCTTCGTAGAGTTTAGGTTTTGGGACTCTACTAGACTTTCTGAGTGTTTGTGGTTCCCCGTTTTCTTGAGTCCTTACTACAAACTCCTCGTCATCATCTTGCAGCTCTTCCGTTTCATTCCAGCTATTACTGAAATACTCTTCATCAGTGTCTCCCACTGAAACTGGGTTTTCTGATAATTCTTCTGTCTCACGAATCGGCTCATTCTTTGTTTCTTTATCATTAACCACAGCAATGTTTTCACAATCATCTTTTAAGCTTTCCATTATAACAACATCTCTGCTAATCTTCACAAAGTTCTTCGTGGGATTATAGACTCTATAGCCTTTCACGTTGTCACCATAACCAACAAGAATGTGTTTTTCAGCCTTCTTATCCCACTTCAGACGTTTTTCTTTAGGCACATGCACCATTACTGTGCTACCAAAAACTCTGACATAACTAAGATTTGGCTTTACACCTGTCCATATTTCATAAGGTGTTATTTGTAAATCTGCTGCAAGTGACCTATTTCGTAGGTATACTGCGGTGTTAACTGCTTCGCCCCAGAAACGCTTTTCCAACTTGGCTTCAAACAATAAACACTTAGCCTTTTCTACAATAGTTCGATTTAACCTCTCAGACATTCCGTTTTGCTCGGGTGTGTATGGAGTGCTCAACTGATGTAAGATACCTTCAGTCTTCAAAAAATTCTCGAACTCCTTGCTGCAGAATTCACCTCCATTGTCGGATCTCAGTGCTTTAATTTTGAGGCCTTTTTGGTTTTCCACAAAGCTTTTGAATTTTTTGAAACAATCAAAAACTTCACCCTTTGTCTGCAGGAAATATACAAACACCATCCTACTAAAATCATTTTGGAAAGTAAGGAAATATTTGGACCCTCCTATGGATTTGGTTTCCATTGGGCCACATACATCTGTGTGAATGACGTCTAGAAAATTTTTGGCTCTAGATCCTCTAGACAAAAATGGAAGCCTCGACTGCTTTCCCTCACAACAGACCTCACAGTTCTGTTTCTTTATGTCAGCCACACCTGCATAGTTTAGTCCTTCTACTATTCCATTTTTCATCTTGTTGAGATATTCACTGTTAATGTGACCTAATCTGCGATGCCAGAGATCAGCTGTTTCTGTCACTGTTAACAAACATCTCATATCAGTAATGTTCAATTTGTAGATTCCATCTTTCAGGTCAGCTGTGGCTACAAGTTCACCTTGTTTGTTGTAAATTTTACAGCAGTTGAATTCAAATTTGACTGTATTTCCATTATTGATTAGCTGACTCACTGATAGTAAGTTTGTGCTCAAATCAGGAACATATAACACATTTGTCACTGTTATGTGAAACAAGTCACTTCCAACTTATGTTTTCAGGTTCACATTACCTGAACATGTAACTGGAATTTTCATTTGATTTGCTACCATGATCTCTTTCATGCTTGTCGGCAGGACATTTTCCAGTAGACTTTTATTGGCTGTCAAGTGAACGCTAGCACTAGAATCCACATACCAATCGTCCTTGTTGAAATTTCCATTCATGAAAACTGCACTAAAAGCATTCGATGATCTGTATTTGAAGTCACCCTTACTATTTTCTGGGTTCGGACATTTATTTTTGAAATGTCCCTTCTGCTTACATTTATAGCATTTGACATCTTTCAAATCTTTCTTGACTTTATCAGTGCTGCCATCTTTCAGTTTACTTCCGTTTTTACTGGAGAAACTTCTCGAAGCAAATGCACTGCCAGTGTTACCAACATCACTTTCCATATCCAGAAGTTTCGATTTTATGGAATCGGTGGTTATGGCGATTCCGGAATGTTCAATCGCCATAATCATTGGTGAAAACTTCTCCGACAAACCGGCCAACAATAACGAACCAATCCATTCATCATCTATCTTGAAGCCAGTTCCTCGTAACTTCTGACCAGTCTCCACTATCTGGTTCACGTAACTCGCCATGGAATCACAGTTTTCTAACCGCGTAGAAATCAAGTTCCGGAGTAAACTAATTGTCATAGTGAATCCAGAGTCGTCAAATAACGATCGCAATTTCGTTCAGAGCTCCATTGTTGTTTTTGCTTCCTTAATATGAATGTATAAAGATGCATCGATCGTCAAAATAATCTTTGCTTTGGCCTTGGCGTCATCATCGGCAACCACTTCCGAAACACATGTCCAAAGTCCTTCTAAGATTAGGAAATTTTCAACGGCAAATGCCCAGTCTGAATAATTTTCACGTCCCTTCAGTTTAGTTATATTCACTATATAATTAGAAGTCATACTTGTGCTTTACAGAGAAAAAAAACGTTTCACAAATTCACTAATGGCGGCCTGGGCCCATAACCTGTTGAAATGAAACACACAATTCGAATTCTCAGCACAGACTAACTTTAATGAAGAAGAAGGATGTTACGTCAACAAACATAAACATGGTTGCCACTATCATATATATAAACAATGTGACCAACTTATTTCAATACCACACTATTAATATTTCGTGCTTATTTCTAACAAAGGTACCGTATCATTAGATACATGTGTGGTAAATATAACGAGTCAATGAGTGAAGCCGATATGAATCATACTTGCTGCTGCCCCCCTTGAAAAATGTGTGTGTGATTGGTTTTTTTGGCTTTGGAGTAAACCAATTAGCCAGACAATTTTATAATACAGAAAACCCCAATTTAAATGAAACTGTAACTCAGATATTCATATATTTTCAAGTTATTGTTCTGTTTTTTTTTTTCCATCTTTTTTTTTTCATCTTTTTTTTTTTTTTTCTTTAATGTTGAGTATATGATTTTTTTCTTTCTTTCTCATTTCCCATGGTATATTGACTTTGAATTTTTTCTTTTTTTTTTCTTTTTTTATTTTTTATTTTATTTTTATTTTCCCTAATTTTTTCCCATAGTAAATACAGTATATCATCATATCCGATGTATCCGGTCACAAGAATTTGTTAGTAATTTTATTCACATACTACAATTTCATTTTGCATCTTATCAAATGTTTGTACAGAATTTTGTATGTTTTTATTCCACCTAAAAGTAAGACATTCAGATTAACTGGAAAGGGTATTCTACTGGTATTCAATTCTGAATAGAAAGTATTCATGTTTTGAGAATTGAGAGGACATTCTAAGATGACATGGTGTAAGTCTCCGTACATTCCACAAGTGCATTCTGGGTTATTTGCTAGTCCCACCCTGAATTTGTAAGCTGGGCAGAGTGCGTGGTTTGATCGTAACCTGTTCATTGTAACGATAAAATTTCTGTTGCTTTCGTGTTCAAACCACTTTTTACCAGTGATCTTCGGATAAAGAAGCTTAAAATTGTGGCTTGTTTCCGAGTGGAGAAATTTGTTTTGCCATGTCCTTTCCAATTCTCGCCTGTGGACTCGGTTTAAATCAGTATAAGGAATGATGTGTTGATTGAGCTGCTCTCCTGATTCAGTTGCTTGCCTTGCCAACTTATCTACTATTTCGTTTCCTTCTATTCCGGCGTGCCCTCTCATCCAAACTACTTCTAGTTTTTTATTCTGCATCGTGATTTCTTTATGGGTTTTAGCAATCTCAATTTCCAATGTGGAAAACTTACTGTGGCTCAGAAGATTATGTAAGTTGTCTACCGAACTCTTGCTATCAGTGAATATAATGGATTGGTGAGTCTTTAGTGTAAGTATATATTTCATTGCTAGTAGAATGGCTGTCATTTCTGCGGTGTATATAGATGCCTCTTTCGGTAATTTGAAGGTGTGGTAGTAGGTGGTGTTAGAGTGGTAAAAAGCAAAACCTGATTTCTCGTTTGTTTTCGATCCGTCTGTGCAGATGTAATCTGCATTTGGCCATCGACTATTAATATAGTATATAAACTCTTTCTGACACTGTAACATGTTTTCTTCGATATAGTGGACATTTATTGTATGTGATATCAACCCATATTCTTCTTTGAAATATGGCACGATATCTGATTTATGGATTATTTCTACGTACTTTGATGTTCTGGTGAAGCTTTCCACTAGTAGCGGAGTTTTTTTGAAATGCCAATATCGGTGTGTAAGTGTTAGGATAGTTAAATTATGTAGTTTTTCAATTATATCTGAGTTTCTTGCTAGATTCTTCGTGACATATTTGTCACTCAGGAGTTGTCTTCTCAGATCCAGTGGAGGTTCCTTGGCTTCTGCTTCTAGAACTATGATAGGTGTTGATGGTAGGTATCCTAGACATGTTCTTATACACTTATTTTTGATGACTTCAATTTTTTTCAATAGAGTGTCCGATGCATTTCCGTACATATTGCTTCCATAGTCTAAAACTGATCGAACAAATGATCTATAAAAAATCAGAGCGATATTCGGGTCAGCCCCCCACTTCGTTCTGCAAAAAGCTCTCAGGATGTTCAGAGCATTCTCACCTTTACCTCGAGTGTGGTTTATATGTTCATTCCATGTGAGTTTTCTGTCGAGGATCATTCCTAGGTACCTAACTGAGTATCTTATTGGAAGATTCCATGGTCCGACCTGTGCAGTGTTCGGAAAAACAGTTCGTTTCCTGGTGAATATGCATATCTCTGATTTGGTTTCTGAAATTGTTAACCCATTTATGTCCATCCATTGTTTTATGTGGACCATCTCTGTGGACAGTTTTTGGAGCGAGCTTTCCAGCGAGGTATTTTGGTTATATATACAGATGTCATCTGCGTATTGTATCATTCTTGAATCCGTTTCCAGGCATGATTCCAACTCTAAAGTGTTCAATATATACAACAGAGGGCTGAGTATACTTCCCTGTGGCAGTCCATGGGATGTTATGCGTGGAATGCTAATCGACTCGTGTATTTTCAGGTATAATTTCCTTTCCAAAAATAATGAGATCAGAAAGTTGCATATGTCAGTAGGGATTCCTAATTTTACGATTTTGCCCAACAGAAGTTCTAAATTGATATTATCGTATGCTGATTGTATATCTAAAAAGACAGCTGTTGTTATTTTGTTTGTAGTTAATCCCAACTGTATATCTGTCACAATCTGGGTTACAGCATCTTGTGTGGACCGGCTTCTTCTGAAACCGTATTGTGTTGTTGGAAGAATTGATTGCTGTTCTAGCCAATGTTCTAGACGATTTTTCACCATCCGTTCTAGGGTTTTCAGGATACAGGATGAGAGAGATATCGGACGATATGAGTTTTCGTCTTCTTTGGGTTTTCCTTTTTTGTGGATAGGGATCACAATGTAGTCTTTCCATTCTAGTGGAATTGGGATTTCATTATTCCACACTTTGTTATATATATTTATCAAATCTATTTTTTTATTTTCGGGTAGTTGATATATCATAGAATACGATATATTGTCTTTACCTGGCGAAGTGTTATGGGTTTGTTTGAGGGATCTTTTCAATTCCCACATTTCGAAATTTCTTGATAAACAGAAATTGTCTCTATTTTGGTCTATACTTGTAGTTATGAAGGCCAAGTTGGCCGAAGACGGTGCTATTTTGTTGTGGAATTTTCCTATCCATTCTGCTTCAGGATCTATCTGTGATACATTGGTCTTTCGTCTATTCTTGAACCTGTTTACTTTCTGCCAAACTTCTTTGATAGGAGTTGTTCTATTAAGGCTTTCGCAGTATGCCTGCCAGCTCTTCCTCTTGGACTGATTGAAAGTTCTTTTGGCGACTGCATCCAATCTCTTATATTCCAATAGGTTTTCCAGGTTTGGGTTGAGTTTGAAACGGGTATATGCGTGTTTTCTATCATCTGCCGCTGAGCCGCATTGCTGATTCCACCACGCTTTGGGAATATGTTGAGTCGGTCTTACATTCACATATTTGGGTATGGAGTTCAAAGCTGCTTCATTAATATTGTCCAATAGTTCTCCGTAGCTTTCTGCAGGTTCCTTCTTACTGAGCTCCTCCTGGTATTTTCTCCAATCAGCTTTTTTTAAATTCCATATCTTGTGAGTTTTGTTTCCTCTTGTTGGACACTTGATATTGGTTTCAATAATTATAGGAAGATGGTCTGACCCATGTGGGTCCCCGAGCGTAGACCAAGAGAATAAATGACTCACGTCAGATGAACATAGAGTGAGGTCGATAGCAATATGTCTTTGACTTATGGCTAGAGTTCTAGATCCATTATTCAAATAAACCAGATGACTCCGTTCAATAGCGTCAAGTAAGTGTTTCCCATATGTGTCATCAAATTCGTTGCCCCATGCAATGTGATGGGCATTAAAATCTCCCGCTATAAGGCATGGTTTCGGAACACCGTTGAAAAATTGTTCCCACTCTTGGGTGGTTATGCGAGTTTGTGGTTTTACATAAAGTGAAACCAGAAATATTGTTTTTTTGTGTGGTAAAATTTCTGCTGATATTCCTACTGCAGAGATATCAGCCGTAGTTCTTAGGTTTAATTCCCGGTAAGAGATTTCTGTTTTGATTAATATTCCAACGCCACCTTTACCGTCATCTCTATCATTTCTGATGCAATTGAAACCTGAAAATTTGTAATAAACTTGTGGCTTGAACCAAGTTTCTGAAAGTAATGCGAAAGAGATTTGGTTTTGAGCTAGCAGGTATTCTAAGTTCCCTTTGTTTGCCTTTGCTGAGCGACAGTTCCATTGACAAAATTTTATGTTATTCATGAACTCTGCGAATTTGATGACACATTTACATTTAACCGCTTACTTATCATGTTTTGGAGGTCTGATTCTAAAATATCGAAATTGTTTGAGTTTTGTATAGTTTTGATTATCGATGTAACAACTTCTAAAATAATGTTAGTGAGAAATATATTTTGGCTGATATCTGAGTTACCGTCACTTAAATTTTGGGTGTATGCAATACTTTTTATTATACCTCCCTCTTCATTGGGAAATGAAAATGGATTTATAATTTCTCTGTGCGCCTCCCAAACTGGGTTAGGACTTGATGTTCTTGTACGTTTCGTTGGTATGTTTTTTTGTGGGTTCAGATTACTATGATTAGATGTGTTAATGTATTGAGGTGTTTTGTTGTGATGACCAAGGTTTGTTGGAATAGGATTATCGGTTCTTACGCGGTGTTGTCGATCGAAAGTATTCGGAATGTGTTCTAACTGTTCTCGAGATGAGACATCAGCATATGAGACTTTAGGACCTTTCTGGCATGCATCATGGTAATTTATATTTAGTGTCGACATTGCCTGCTTTATTTGTTTTTGACGTTTGAATTCTGGACACATGTTCAAGTTTGTTGTCAGATGTGGCCCATTACAATTGAAACATTTTGGGTCATGTGTTGAAGCTTGACAATCGGAGGAGTTTGTTGTTCCCTACATTTAAGACACCGGGGGGAACTTTTACATTGTTTCCCCAGATGTCCGTATCGAAAACAGTTATAACATAGCAATACTTTTTGAATGTAAGTTTCGACTTCAATTCTAACCCTATTGATTGAAATATATTTCGGAAGTGATTGACTTCTGAAGGTAACGATGCACAACCTTGAAGGTACATATTCTGTTTTGCCCTCTGTTGTTATCTTCCTATTTATTCTTCTAACACTATCTACCTCAAAATTGCAGTGCATATCGAATGGTTTAATCTTATTTTTGATGTATTCTTCTGAAAACTCGGTCTCTATATTTCTGATTACCCCCTGACGAACGACAATGAACCTTGGTATGTATAATTCTAAATTATGTTTTTTCATGTTTTCTATATTTTTTTGATCTAGCAGGTTATTCGCTGATTTATAATCTTTGAATTTTATTCTAATTCTGTTTCTACCAATTGCGTCCAAGCTACTTATTTTATTGTCCAATTCTGGAAAGTTTGTTAGAATTATATCTCCCACTTTAACCGCATTGAGTCTCCCTTGAAAATCTTTATTAGTGTTTTCCACATAAACTTGAAACGGACCTGTATCTGTGCGACAATATCTATCTACGTTTTGTTTTGGAGTGTTATCTTTACCTGTTTTTTGTTGTGATTCAAGTCGCTCGAAGGTAATTTTTTTATTGACGTAGTCTGCAATACTCACGGCTCTCCTGTTGTTATAATATTTATTACCCAGTATTGGTGAAGATATTTCCATATCCGATGTTCCCACCGGGTCCGTTATAGGAGGAGGATCGGGGGGTTCACCCCCTTTCACACCAAACATCACTATCAAATTAGCACCAAATACAAACTATTGTCCAAATACACTTAAATAATCTAAAATTGCAAAACCTCCACAAATCGTCACGAATCTCTTCGACTGAACTTGCCCTGAGAAATACTTCCTACTCGTACGAAGTCAATCACAGAACTGCCCCCCTTGAAAAACAAAATGTAATTTGAAATCTCAGATCTAGGGTGTTATACTGCCCTTCTAAGCGCAAAGGGGGAAGCTACAGTTCATGCGGTTTTGAGATATTTGACTTCTTATATTCAACTTGATGCTGCTGTCTTTGTGCTAATCATCAAAAAAAAAAAATTATAGGATTTTGAGTATTCTTTGTGCTCTTCTCGATTTTGAGTCATTTGAATTGATGAATCCTTTTTTTCTTGAAAAATCTGCAGTTACCTCTCTTTTTACGCATCTTATTGTATGTGATTTATAAGCTTAGAAAATGGTAACTTACAAATTGGTTTAGATTTTGGTAATAAAAACACAGTATATTAGAATTTATTTATTGATTGAAAAAATGTTTTTATTCCAATATTTTGATGTCCACAAATTTTTTGGTAGAAAATAAAAATTTAAGAATCGCTTTCTTCTTCGCCGTGCTCCAGAAATCCAGACGATTTTTTGGCATTATTGAACTATCAGATTCAATGAACTTGAAAATTATATTATTTCGTCTAGTTTCTGCTATGCCTTTTGGGTTTGGTTTCGGTATAGGTTTTGTTATTCCAGATTTTGTAACTTTCGCATTTAAGAAGTTCAATTGAATCTGGGGGCCATTGAAGTCTTTTCTGTAGAGTAAAGTCATTGCCCCTTTAACAGCCTGGACTTGAACCATATCATGGATATATGGCCTCTCAGGATTGCTTCTGTTAATTTCATGAAGAGACGAGTGGTCTTTCCAAAGAAAAAAAATTCGAAAGCTTCATTTCCATGGTGTCAACTTTCCCGGAATTCGCATTCTGAAGAGCGCGTTTAAAATCGGTAAAGTCGTATACTCTTTTTTTCAACGACTTTTCCACCTGATGGTGAAATGAATCTGCACTCATGAATGAGTGCCCGGGCTCGAAATAATTGATTTCTATTGTATCTGCTGTAATTTCGTTGCAATTATTTTGAGATGTGCAGTTTTCCACAGAATAATTTTTTTAGCATCACGCATAGCTAAGAAAAACTGATAGAATGTACTGAAGATATCTTCTTTTTTCCTTCCTTGAATAGCGTCATGCCAAAGAGCAGCCAAAGGTTTTATATTTATATATTTGGTTCCTACTGGAGCGAATGTTTCATTATATACAATGAGGCGTTGAATGAAAATAACAGATTTGAAATTATCACATCTAGGTAACATTATAACCTTTTCCAGGTCAACAGAGTAGATAACTTCACCATCTTCAGGATGTTCATAAGAATGATTTTTGTATTGAGCTCTTACAGCATTAGCCTTTCCTATGGATGCTGAATTTCTTGCAGTCTGCACAGTCATCTTGCATATTTTCTTGTGAATGAGGATGAATCTTGAAATGTTCGCAAATTTCACATTCTTCGGATCCCAGTTTAACGAAGGAAATGTTTAACTGCTGCACAATTTATCGATATAGATCATATGAACAGGCACATTCTGCATGTTTTTTTCGGAAGTCGGCAAACATATCTTTTATCGTTGAATCACTGGGTAGATAACGTCTGTTCGGAGCATGCTCTCGACGATAGTGTGAAATGGAGGGTTTGAACGACTCCACGTCTTTTGATTTTATCATTATTGTGGTGAAAACCAAGTGTGGCAAGAAAAAATGATCCACATACAATTTTTGATTCCCTATATTCATTCTTCCAGAAGTATGATAATGTGCAGGTTCTACGACTCTGGTCCGGCTGTTTTGCGTTTAACTGTCAATTTGCTTGTATAGGACATCATAAAATTTGTTTGCTAAGCTCTACTCAGTCTCCAAAATTGTTCATTCATATCTATCCTTCTAGCTTCATTAATATTTTGCTTGCAATTCTTCCGACAGTTTTCAGTCCTGACATAATGTGCTTCCTTTATTTTATTGAGTTTTATTGCTTTTCTCTAGGACGTTGAACTTGAATTTTCTATGTTTTCTGTTCTCTCCTTTCTTAACTAAATCAGTTTCTGTTTCATACTCGTCTGCATCTGAATCTTGTTCATTGGTTGAGACTGTTTCATTCCTTTCAATTTTGGTGAGTGCTGCTCCAAGTCCAATGCCGATTTGTCACCAGCTTGATGAAATATGTTTATGACCGAATTTTGTTTTATTTGTTCACCCACATATTCGTGACGTCCAAGTCTACCCTGTTGTTGCCCTGGAGTAACATTCCTTCCATTTCCAATGTCCCCGTAACCACTGCCTCATCAATATATTCAGGCAGTAATTCCTCGTTCACCACGTTTGTTGCTGATCCTTGCCCTCTACGTTCATCTAACAACGCACCCGTTACATTTCCGGTTATTTTATCTTCTACCATTTCTATAATGATATCTTGATTTAGCATCTGATTATCTGCATCCAAATCTACTTCCATCGCTATTTCGTCTTCTCTCTGGTTCATGGAATATTCTGTTCCGTTCAACACATCAGTTTGGATCAAACTGTTTCGTGAATTATCTGTTTCCATTATTACTTTTTGAATGTAAGTTTCGACTTTAATTCTAACCCTATTGATTGAAATATAAACATCACTATCAAATTAGCACCAAATACAAACTATTGTCCAAATACACTAAAATAATCTAAAATTGCAAAACCTCCACAAATCGTCACGAATCTCTTCGACTGAACTTGCCCTGAGAAATACTTCCTACTCGTACGAAGTCAATCACAGAACTGCCCCCCTTGAAAAACAAAATGTAATTTGAAATCTCAGATCTAGGGTGTTATACTGCCCTTCTAAGCGCAAAGGGGGAAGCTACAGTTCATGCGGTTTTGAGATATTTGACTTCTTATATACAACTTGATGCTGCTGTCTTTGTGCTAATCATCAAAAAAAAAATTATAGGATTTTGAGTATTCTTTGTGCTCTTCTCGATTTTGAGTCATTTGAATTGATGAATCCTTTTTTTCTTGAAAAATCTGCAGTTACCTCTCTTTTTACGCATCTTATTGTATGTGATTTATAAGCTTAGAAAATGGTAACTTACAAATTGGTTTAGATTTTGGTAATAAAAACACAGTATAATAGAATTTATTTATTGATTGAAAAAATGTTTTTATTCCAATATTTTGATGTCCACAAATTTTTTGGTAGAAAATAAAAATTTAAGAATCGCTTTCTTCTTCGCCGTGCTCCAGAAATCCAGACGATTTTTTGGCATTATTGAACTATCAGATTCAATGAACTTGAAAATTATATTATTTCGTCTAGTTTCTGCTATGCCTTTTGGGTTTGGTTTCGGTATAGGTTTTGTTATTCCAGATTTTGTAACTTTCGCATTTAAGAAGTTCAATTGAATCTGGGGGCCATTGAAGTCTTTTCTGTAGAGTAAAGTCATTGCCCCTTTAACAGCCTGGACTTGAACCATATCATGGATATATGGCCTCTCAGGATTGCTTCTGTTAATTTCATGAAGAGACGAGTGGTCTTTTCAAAGAAAAAAAATTCGAAAGCTTCATTTCCATGGTGTCAACTTTCCCGGAATTCGCATTCTGAAGAGCGCGTTTAAAATCGGTAAAGTCGTATACTCTTTTTTTCAACGACTTTTCCACCTGATGGTGAAATGAATCTGCACTCATGAATGAGTGCCCGGGCTCGAAATAATTGATTTCTATTGTATCTGCTGTAATTTCGTTGCAATTATTTTGAGATGTGCAGTTTTCCACAGAATAATTTTTTTAGCATCACGCATAGCTAAGAAAAACTGATAGAATGTACTGAAGATATCTTCTTTTTTCCTTCCTTGAATAGCGTCATGCCAAAGAGCAGCCAAAGGTTTTATATTTATATATTTGGTTCCTACTGGAGCGAATGTTTCATTATATACAATGAGGCGTTGAATGAAAATAACAGATTTGAAATTATCACATCTAGGTAACATTATAACCTTTTCCAGGTCAACAGAGTAGATAACTTCACCATCTTCAGGATGTTCATAAGAATGATTTTTGTATTGAGCTCTTACAGCATTAGCCTTTCCTATGGATGCTGAATTTCTTGCAGTCTGCACAGTCATCTTGCATATTTTCTTGTGAATGAGGATGAATCTTGAAATGTTCGCAAATTTCACATTCTTCGGATCCCAGTTTAACGAAGGAAATGTTTAACTGCTGCACAATTTATCGATATAGATCATATGAACAGGCACATTCTGCATGTTTTTTTCGGAAGTCGGCAAACATATCTTTTATCGTTGAATCACTGGGTAGATAACGTCTGTTCGGAGCATGCTCTCGACGATATGGAAATGGAGGGTTTGAACGACTCCACGTCTTTTGATTTTATCATTATTGTGGTGAAAACCAAGTGTGGCAAGAAAAAATGATCCACATACAATTTTGATTCCCTATATTCATTCTTCAAGAAGTATGATAATGTGCAGGTTCTACGACTCTGGTCCGGCTGTTTTGCGTTTAACTGTCAATTTGCTTGTATAGGACATCATAAAATTTGTTTGCTAAGCTCTACTCAGTCTCCAAAATTGTTCATTCATATCTATCCTTCTAGCTTCATTAATATTTTGCTTGCAATTTTTCCGACAGTTTTCAGTCCTGACATAATGTGCTTCCTTTATTTTATTGAGTTTTATTGCTTTTCTCTCTAGGACGTTGAACTTGAATTTTCTATGTTTTCTGTTCTCTCCTTTCTTAACTAAATCAGTTTCTGTTTCATACTCGTCTGCATCTGAATCTTGTTCATTGGTTGAGACTGTTTCATTCCTTTCAATTTTGGTGAGTGCTGCTCCAAGTCCAATGCCGATTTGTCACCAGCTTGATGAAATATGTTTATGACCGAATTTTGTTTTATTTGTTCACCCACATATTCGTGACGTCCAAGTCTACCCTGTTGTTGCCCTGGAGTAACATTCCTTCCATTTCCAAAGTCCCCGTAACCACTGCCTCATCAATATATTCAGGCAGTAATTCCTCGTTCACCACGTTTGTTGCTGATCCTTGCCCTCTACGTTCATCTAACAACGCACCCGTTACATTTCCGGTTATTTTATCTTCTACCATTTCTATAATGATATCTTGATTTAGCATCTGATTATCTGCATCCAAATCTACTTCCATCGCTATTTCGTCTTCTCTCTGGTTCATGGAATATTCTGTTCCGTTCAACACATCAGTTTGGATCAAACTGTTTCGTGAATTATCTGTTTCCATTATGTCAACAACATAAGGCTGAACTCCCATCCCTTCATGGTCTAGACTCGAGAAACTCAGGAAGGGTTCAGTCAAATTTTCTTTATGAGTCGTTTCAGCTAATATGATCTCAGCATTTTTTATTGTGTTTTGCCAATCCGTATTGGTATTTTCGTTTATTTATTTGCTCGTCTTCACACAACTTCTGATTATCTGATAATTTCAAAGAAAGTTCCAGAATGTGTTTGCCTCTGCTCATCCTGTAACAAGAATTAAACTGATTGTAGCCTTCATCATTGCATTTCCAACAAAACACCCTCTTGTAAAATTTTTTTTTGGGGAAAATCAGATGTCAATACAGTTTTTCTACATTCATGCCAAAAGCCAAACTTTACTGAACTATATTTAGTGGAAAAAGTTATTTATTTCACTCGTGCAATGAAGTGTGAATGAAGTTTTTATTGCACTCATTTGCAACTCTGTTCATAGAAACGTCAGTCAAAAAGTAATTTTGACAAACACAAAATTTAAAGTTTCAAAATGAGTATTATGAATGGAAAAATTAATGTCTATTTCAATGCAAATCGAATATAATAATTAATTATTTAAACTGCGCTTTTCATTTTCCTACACCTCTAGTGCCGCCTGAATGAATCTTTTGATTTTTGCATGAACATAAAAAAATCTTGTATGCAAATCGTGCAAAAATTGTTTATTGCAACTAGTTGCAAATGAAAGAAATCCCTCAAGATACCATCTTTAACGTCTATCAATACACTGTTACCACTCATTCGCTTAGTAACGGGCAATCAAAAGTAAAAATTAGGTGATGAGATTATTTCAGTTTCTTCCACAAACAGATGAAAATAAAATGTTTTTCGCGTTGTTTTCTACTTACAAAACCGAATGAATTCATTGATGAAGAATTGAAAGTACTAGAATTTGAGGTTATATTATAATAAATCGTTGATGGCTAATTGATGTGGAACCTTACCTGTCAAATCCACTAATATCAATAATTGTGCAAGATTATCAACTCTGAAGTTTATGAATAATTGCTGACTTTGCAGTGTTTTTGGTGAATAAATCAATCAATGAAGTAGATAATAACTTCAATAACTTTCAACGGGAGATAAAAATACAGCTTAATATTTTGATTACTCAAAATGTCAATCGAACTTTTTTTTGTCACAGGGAGACTCGATGAGATGATTATGAATAATAAATAAATGTTAACACATAAATCATTTCAACACTCCCTCCTTAACATTTATTTTGTCTCGAATCTCTTGAAAAAGTGTTTTTCCAAGAGTTTTGGTGAAGATGTCTGCTAGTTGGTCTTCACTTTTGACGAATTCCAGAACAAAATCTTTATTCATTCAATCTCTCAAGAAATGAACACGTATATCCATGTGTTTTATTTTTTTCTGTGCAGTCCCATCATGTATCATTCTTATCGCGCTCTGATTGTCCATTCTAACTGTGATTGGTCTTGTACAAATCTCCAATTCTTCACAAAGCTTTGCCATGACAATTGTCTCCTTGATAGCCTCCGTAGCTGCAACATACTCAGCTTCTGCTGTAGATAAACAAACCATACTCTGACGTCTAGAATACCAGTCGATAGGTGTTCCTTCAAATAGCATAACGAAACCAGATGTCGACTTCCTTGTTTGATTGTCTCCAGTAAAATCTGAATCGCTGTAGCATACAACAACTTCATTATTTGAGTTTGTGGTATATAAAAGCCCATGAGTTTTTGTTCCCTTCAAATATTATTCGTTTAACTCCTTCCCAATGAACTAATCGTGAGATTTCCATAAATCTGCTGAGCTTATTGACAGCGAAAGTAATATCTGGTCTGCTAACTGATGCTAAGAAAAGTAGACCACCTATCGCTTGCCGATAAGGTGCGTTGTATAGTGGACTTTTCTCGCTTTCCAAATCTTTGGTAGGTCCTGGAGTATCAACTTCTTTACAGGACATGTTGAACTTTTGAAGTATTCTGTCTATTTGTGCTCTCTGGTTGATGCCAATTACATTTTCCGACTGTAAAAATTTCCATTCCTAAAAAATGTTTTAATTCTTCCTTTGTGATTTCGAAATGTCCTTCGAGATGTACTGATAGTCTTTCTATTTCTGCAGTACTTGTTGATGCAATTAAACCATCATCTACGAAAATAACCAGTAATAACTTTTCATTTCCGTTTTCGAAATATATACAGGGATCATTTATCGACTGCTCTAGATGAAATGTTTCTAATGTTCTTGAAAATTTTTCATTCCAAATTCGTGGTGACTGCTTAATACCGTAGAGCCCTTTCTTCAGGAGACAAACCCTGTTTGTTCCATCTTCGAATCCAGAAGGCTGTTCCATGTAGATTTCTTCCTTCAATTCCCCATACAAGAACGCAGTTTTAACATCAAATTGAGCCAATTTCATTTCATAATGGGCTGCTATACCAAGTACCCAACACAC